>PVJH01042736.1:0-14086 GCA_004026705.1 Nesogale talazaci
TTTTAAAAATTGTTTTATTGGGAGCTCATACAACTCATCACAAGCCATCCATTTATCCACTGTGTCAAGCACATTTGTACATTTGTTGCCAACATCACTTTGAAAACATTTTCTCTCTACATGAACCCTTGCTTTCAGCTTCTCATTTTCCCTCTTCCTCTTCCACCCTCCCACCCTCATGAACCCTTGATGATTTTTATGTTATTATTTTTTTCATGTCTTACATTGACCGATGTCTCCTTTCATGCACTTTTCTGTTGTCTATCCTACTGGGAGGAGGTTATAGATAATCATTGTTATTGGTTCCCCCATCACATCCCACCCCCCCACCTTACCCTTATCCTTCTGGTATGGCTGCTCTCAATATTGGCCCTAAGAGTTTATCTGTCCTGGATTCTTTGTGCTTCCAGCTATTATCTGCCCCTGTGTACAAGCTCTGGTCAAAACAGATTTGTTAGGTAGAATTGGGGTCATGATGGTGGAGGGGAGGAAGCATTGAACAACTAGAGGAAAGTTGTAGATTTCACTACTGCTATACTGCACCTTAACTGAATCCTCCCTGCAACCCTTCTGTAAGGGTATGTCCAGTTTCCTACAGATAGTCTTTGGGTTTCCTCTATGTACACCTCCTCATTCACAATGATATGATTTTTTGTTCTTTGAAGTCTGAGACCTGATCCTATTGACACCTTGTGATCACACAGGCTGGTGTGCTCCTTCCATGTGGGCTTTGTTGCTTCTCAGCTAGATGACCTGACTTCTTGTTTATCTTCAAAACTCTAAGACCCAAGACACTATATCTTTTGTTTTTTGCTTTGTTTTTTGGGCACCACTGTCCTCTGGTGGTCATGGGAGCTACCCAGCGCTGCTCCTGAAAGCCACCGCTGGATTTGAACCACCAAGCCCATGGGCCGCAGTCCCGAACACAACCATTGATGCCACCGGGGCTCAGCCACAAACACTATATATTTTGATAGCCGGGCAACATCAGCTTTCTTCATCACATTTGCTTATGCACTCACTTTGTCTTCAGTGATCATGTTGGGAAAGTGAGCATCGTGGAATTCCAGGTTCATAGAACAAAGTGTTCTTGTGTTAAGGGAATAATTGAGTAGAGGCCCATTGTCCATCTGCTACCTTAATATTAAACCTAAATATATACACATATATCTAGTCTATATGTATATATATATATATATCTATTTCCCATTGTCATACATCAATATGTTTACATATTACGTGCCTTTATGTAGAATTCTATAAATGGCACAAAATGAATTTTAACAACCTTGGCTTTCATTTTTGCCATTTTTCATGTTATCATTGTAGACACTGTTGTGTGTATATTGTGAGTGCACACATACATTCTTTGTATGTGTGTCATCTGATTATGGTTCCTCTGTGTTTGCAGGTGTCCAGTATGAGGTGTACGTGGTAGAATCTGGGGACGATCTGAGAAAGCCTGGGGAGATTTTCTCTGAGTCTTTTCTGTGCAGCCTCTGGATTCAACTTCAGTAACCATGAAATGAACTGGGACCGTCAGATGCAGTGGGTCACATAGATTAGTAGTGCTGGTGGTATTACACACTACACAGACTCTGTAAAGAGCCAATTCACCATCCCCAGAGATAATGCCAAGAACACATAGTATCTCCAGATGGACAGCCTGAAAGTTGAGAACATGGGTCCGTGCAAGAGATACAGTGAGTGAAAGTCAGTGCAAGTCTAGACAAAAACCTCCCCTGTAGGTAGGAAGCATGTCTCCAGGGCACACAGTGTATAGGATCAGACTGACAGGCAGGTGTAGACAGTTTCAGTTTGAGGATTTTGCTCATCTCACCATTTCCTAGGGAATTTCTATTTTTATTTCATAATTTATACCCATCCCTCATATTTCATAATTAAAAGTTGAATTGTGAAAGTATGAAATATTCTCACATGGAAAAAATGTATCTATCCCTTATGGAGGGGTAAAATCCCTGCCTTGCCTCCACTGCATCAGATATCTGATAAATTCAGGAATTGATTTTCCAAGGAGACTCAGGGCAAATGAAGTCCCTAGAAACGGATAATTGAGAAGTGTATACGCATGTCTGAAAGAATCGTGGTTTAAACCCACCCAGTGATGTCTTAGAATGCAGGACTCATGATCTGCTTCTTCTTGTGGCTAGGTGCCATCAAATTGCCTCTGGTCTATAGGATCCTATCCACAATGGAAAGAAACCCTGCACAGTCCTGTGCTATCGCACAAGTATTCCCATGCCAGAGCCCAGTGATGGAGGCAGTGTCAATCAAGCTTATCAAGATCTTTATTTTTTTTGCCAGCCCTCAACTTTACGCAACACGAGCACTTTTTCTAGGGACTGGTCTCTCCTGACATGTCCAAAATATGTAAGATAGAGTCTTGCCATCCGTGACTTGACGGAGCACTCTGGCCATACTTCTTTCAATGCAGATCTGCTTATTGTTTAAGTGCTGATGGCATTTACAATATTTTTTACCAGCACCACAATTCAAATTCATTGATTCCTCTTCATTCTTCCTTATTTAATGTCCAACTTTCACATGCATATGATGCAATGGGGAATGTCATGGCTTGGGTAAGGACCACATTAATTCTCAAGAGAATATCCTTGTGCTTCGATACTCTAAAGAGGTCTTGTGTAGCAGTATGAAATACATGCTTTTATCTCTTGGCTGTTGCTTCCATGAGTATTGATTTTGGATCTGAGTAATACAACTTCAAACTTTTCTCCATTTATCACGATATTACTTATTGCATCATTTGTGAGCATTTTGGTCTTCCTTACATTGGTTTCTTATCCATACTGAAGATTGAGATCCTTGATCTTCCACAGCAAATATTTCAATCCCTCCTCACTTTCATTGGGTAAATTTGTGTCATCTGTATACCATAGGTTGTTAGTAAAACTTTCTTCAATCTCTGAGCCCAGACTTCTGCATATAAGCCAGTTTCTCTGATAATTTGCTCTGCTTAGAGTTTGAACAACTATTGTGAGAGGACACAACCCTGACTCATCCCTTTCCTAATTGTACACCATGCAGTATCTCCTTCTAGTCATACAGTTGTCTGTAGCTCGATGTGAAAATTCCTCCTGAGCACATTGAAATGCTCTGGAATTTCCATTCTTCTCAACGATCTCCACAGTTCATTGTAGTAGACTCAGTCAAATGTCTTGACATGGTCAGTGAAACAAATAAATATCTTTCTCTGCTATGACCCAAGATGCATAGGGTTCTGAAATAATATCCCTTGTTCTACATCCTTTTTTGAATCCAGCATGTGCTTCTGGCAGTTCTCTATTAATGCACCAGTGCTCTGTGGTCTTAAGCAAAAATTTACTTGTGGATGATATCAATGATATAATTCTACAGTTTGAGCAGTCTGTTGGATCTCACTTCTTCCAAAATTGTATCTTGTCCAGTGTCCTAGTCAAATAGTTGTCTTCCACATTTCTTTGCAGAGTTGAGTGAGTGCTTCCAGTGCTTCTTCTGAATCATTTTGATGGCTATTCTGCCAATTCCTGGAACCTTGTTTTAGACTGATGCAAACAGTGCAGTTTCAACAACTTCCTTCAGCACCATTGATTCTAGCTCATATGCTACCTCATGAAATGGTGAAATATAGACTGATTAATTTTAGTACAGTGACTCTGTGTATTTCTCCACCTTCTCTTGATGCTGCCTGCATCATTCATTAATGAATACAGGAAGTGTGATCTACTTCGGAAGAGTCAATCTCAGGGATTGGCAGAGAGTGCAATTCTTTCAATATGGTACCGTCTGCAATCCAGTTTAAAACCAAGAGTGTGGGTCCTTTGAAGCCAATAATATCTAATAGCAAGTGGGGTTGACATAGAAGTGTGTATATGTGAGTCAAGCTGAGGTACTTCAAACACTGGGTGTTACGTATATGATGAATGAGTGAGCCCAGATGTGGCTTAAAGATTGAGCCCAGTTAAAACATGTGTTTCTTGTAAATCTTGTAAATTAAAGGAAGTTTTCTCTGGTTCCATAAGGTGATTGTACAATTAATTCAAATAAAATATCTCTGGAAATTAATACATTATGTTACTGCTATTTGTCCCAGTGTATCTCTTTTAATACTGGAGCTTAGTGGAGTAACCCAAATCCTCAAGATTTCACTGACAGTAGGGTCACAGCCACATTTTATTTAGTTATTTGGTATAATCTCAGCCACAGTCTCATGATTCTCAGTGACATATAACCATCAGTATTAAATATTCAGATTAATTTTCAGTATAAGTGGTCTCCTGGCTAAGCCCCTAAAATCGACCACTGTCATGGAGTTGATTTGGACACAGAGTATCCCTCCAGAGCAGACTTGAACTGCTCTTTGGTTTTCCAAAGATTTTCAGAGGAGCAGGCAGCCACCATAGCTTCTTCTGCCTCCCAGTGCAAAGAGTTCATCTCTGTGCAGTGGTCTTAGCTCTTCTGACAAGATTCAGAAGGGAGCTGTACTTGCCCAAATCTTTTATATAATTTCCCTTAATGCAATCTTATGTCTTTTACCTCTATCTGTTCAAAATCCATTGAAAATGACCCAGGAAGCCAGAAAAAAACCACTATTTACATAAAAACCATTTGATGAAAAGTTTAACTAAACTCTGTCTATAAGTTGTCATCATTTGTGGGCCTATGAAAGTCTCTGTTCCTTGCAGGACAGAGTCTTCTGGTCGAAGACGCTGTTGTAGACATCCAACTGTGTGCTGACAAGTGGGACAAGTGGGACAGGTGTGAGCAACTATCACCACAACGTTTTAATGGTAGCTTTCTAGAAATTCAGTTGTTTTAGTGTGATGTGAATACTTTGTACTCCACAGTATGTTTTAAATATCTACATTGGTACAGTTGTTTTAGTTGATATGATGTTTGTTCATGTTAGTGACTCACTCAAAGACATTCTGACACACAGTATATCTGAAATTCTGCCTATTTAAATTCAGTGTGATTTCAACCTCAATCCCAACTACAAGGGCAGCCACCAGGAGTGTTTGCCTTGGAGGTCAGAACTTGAAGCTGAAGCTGGGGGAATGAGAGATGCCTGACCAGAACACATGAGAGCAAATGAAGACGGAGGAAGAGAGAATGGAGTGCATCCTGGTCCACTGACCCTTCAGGACCATACTCCCACTCAGAACAGCCAATGCACAAAGAGGAACAAATGTGGCTAGTCCCACTATGAAATACAGCTACCATCACTGATCCAAGGCCTCCCAGGGTCAACAGTGGAGAACCAGGGTCAGGATTATACCATGTCTGACACAACCACACCAGGGTAAAACACTAAGGATGTGCAACAGAGTGTGGAGATCTAGATGGAATGACCACGATAAACCTTGGGACCAGGGCGTAGCATCCCATCTGACTCAACCAGGGTACACTCCTGGAGGTCAATGAACAGACTTTTAACTACTTACACACACATATATACACACACACATACACACACACATATATATGTATATGTATATATATATGACATTGGGTTTTTTTGCTGTTGTTATTGCTTTCTTTTCTTTTATTTATTTATTGCTTTCTTTTCTTTGGTAGCTCCATTTAAGAAACATTTTTGGGGTACATATTATTACCTTTGCAGGTCTATCTATATAAGATAGGCTGGATGAACAGTCTGGAGGTGAAAAAGATGGGATTGAGGGTTCTGGAGTGTGGGCCATGGGAGAAGGGGAGTAGGGGGAAAGGAAATGGTGCTGACCAGCCCAGGGATAAGGGTATACCAATTGATCCAAAATTAGAGAAAAGGTGGATGAGAGAAGTCCAGTAGGGATTGACCAAGGGTAATGTAACCATGAGAAAATAATGAGACCCAATGGAAGCTTAGTATGATAGTGGGACAAGAGGGAAGTAAAAGGAAATAGAGTAACGAACTGGGAGTAAAGTGCATTTATAGAGATTTAAATACAGGCAGGTTCATACGTGCATATATCTATCTGTGACAATGGGGGGAATAGATCAGTGAACTTATACATATAGGCTTAGTAGTAGAACAGCAGAGGGGCATTGGAACTCTACTCAAGTACTTCCTAAATTCAAGAACACTTTGTTCTATTAAATTGACATTTCATGGTGCTCACCTTCCCTACCCGATCACTGAAGGCAAATGTGTGCATAAGCAGTGGTGGTGAAGAAAGCTGATGGTGCCTGGCTATCAAGAATGTAATGTCTGGGGTCTTAAAGGTTTGAGTAAATAAGCGGCCATCCAGCTCAGAGGCAACAAAGCCCACATGGAAGAAGCACACCAGCCTGTGTGACCACAAGGTGTTGAAGGGATTCGGTGTTAGGCGTCGGAGAACTAAAGTTATATCATTATAAATAAGGGGGAGTACAGATTGGTGACCCAAAGCTCATCAATAGGTGAAGGGACATCCTCAAACAGAGGGGTTGCAGGGAGGCGATGATCCAGTTAAAGTACAGTGTGGTAACAACGAAATATGCATCTTTCCTCTAGTTCTCAAATGCTTCCTCACACCCACTAGCATGCTTCCGGTTTTACCAGACAAGCCTGACTAAAACAGGGGATGCTCACTGGAGGTGGAAACATGAGGAACTTAGGATAGATATTCCCTCAGGATGAGTGATGGGAGTGGTGATACTTGGAGGGTAGAGGGATGGTGGAGTAGAAAGGGGGAACTAATTTCCAGAATCTACATATAACCTCCTCTCTGTGGCATGGCCAACAGGAAAGTGAATGAAGTGCACAATATACGATATGAAATAGCAATTTGTAAATTATTAAAGGTCATGGGGCGGAGGGAGGAAGGGAAATATAGGGAGGTGAAGCTGGGGCCCTGAGTGGAGGGAGGATATTTTGAGAGTGATGATGGCAACAAATGTGCAAATGAAATCAGCATACAATTGATGTATGTATGGAGCATGAGGGGAGGTGTGTGAATAACCAATAAAATGATTCATTTAAAAAAATTCAGTGTGATTTAGAGGTTTTAATGATCCTCCAACTTGAAAATTTGGTATGAACTCTAGATTCCAATGATTATCAAATTTGAAATATATGTGTATATGTATGTATATGTATATATAATCAATTTACTATGACACTGGAGAAAAGGACATGTTGGATGTTTTATAAGTCTGTAAATTCCTGGGAATTGAGCATCATGTACTTTATTCCTAAAGCAATCCTACTTTTTGAGGTTTCTACCTCTTTAACCAATTCTTTTAGCATCAACTTCGGCCTCCATGAAGAGGATCACAGGGTTGGTGAATGGAAAGTACAGGTGGAGGACTGTGTCCTCCTGAAAGCTCAGTCAACATTCAATTCCCAGCGGAGTCTATTCTCCCCTCTATAACAAAGGTGTCACTGACATCCAC
The DNA here is from genome assembly GCA_004026705.1 of Nesogale talazaci. Lineage (NCBI taxonomy): Eukaryota > Metazoa > Chordata > Mammalia > Afrosoricida > Tenrecidae > Nesogale > Nesogale talazaci. The sequence goes on from PVJH01042736.1 coordinate 7,393, forward strand.
ATCTCTACTTACTTCATCAGATGAAATCTCACAATATGCCTATTTGTAATTATACTCTTTTTTTGTTTTTTTTTTGGGGGGGGCTTCACTGCCTCTGGTGGCCGTGGGCGCTACCCAGTGCTGCTCCTGAGAGCTGCCGCTGGATTTGAATTGCCAAGCCTGCAGACCACAGTCCTGCACTCAACCACTTATGCCACCAGGGCTCAGACCTATTTATGCTCTTTATAAGTAGGTGTAATATTTATTGGAATGTTGAACTATATTCAAAAGTGCATGGGGCATATTTATGTTATTTTCTTCTTGGTAGCAGCACACAGATGTGATAGTTCAGGGATTCAGACATGAAGATCTGGACATGCTTCAACCTACCCAATTGTTCTCTTTATTCTCCCTTGTCTTGTGGTTTCCTGTCCCAGCTGCAGATGTAGGTATTGAACCAGATCTGGTGAGAGTCGCAGATCATCACGGACAGTCTTTCATTTGTGATTTTTTTAGATGCTCTTCAATCAGCTTTTCTGTGAGCTGGGATCATTCAGGCTCCATTAAAAATATGGAAACGTATCATTTCAATATGGAGGGTTGGAAGTTATAATCTCTCCTTGGTGTCTTCAGGACATATCACCAGAGACCCCATTTGGTAATTGTGTTTATTTAAAATTGAGCTCAGTTACTGTTGGTAAGATGCACATCAATTTCAATAAATACATTTGAATTGTGTTCCTGGAGAAAACTACTGTAATTGCTATGGACTTCTAAATGGACAAACAGATCTGTTTGGGAAGAAGTAAATCCAGAGCTCTCTTTACAGCCAGAAGGCAAGACTTTGTCTTACACACTTGAGGCATACTCTCAGGAGAGACCAGTCCCTGGGAAAGGACATTATATTCGATAAAGTTGAGGGGTGGTGACAAAGAAAAAGTCTCTCAAAGAAATTGATTGACCCAGTCGCTCCATCAGTGGGCTCAGACATGGGGATGATTGTGAGGATGGCACAGGACCGAGAAGTGTGGTGAGATCATCAAGAAGGTGAGATCATCAATCCTGCCTCCTAAAACATCACTGGGTGAGTTCAAACCACCTACTGTTCAGACTTGAGTGTACACTTCACAATCATTTCTAGGGACTTCATTTGATCTGAGTCTTATTGTAAAACCTATTCTTGAGTTTCATGAGAACATTGATACTTGGGACACCTGAAAAGATCTTTTCCCCAACAGATTAGACAGGTGTTTTTCTGCTTGTGGGAATGTTTTCTACTTTTAAAATGCAACTTTTGAATAATGAGATATCAGGGCTAAGTAAATAATCATGAAATAAAAATAGACTCACTGGGTAACTGCAAGAAAAAGCAGAATCCCCAAATGAAACCATCTGTACCTGCCCCTGGATCTGTTGTTGAGCTCGGTGGGTCCTGAGCTCCCCCTGGAGACCAATCTCCTCCCCACAGGGCAGGTTATTGTCTGGCCTCTCACTGATGTTTCCTCACTGTGTCTTTTGCACAGTAATACGTGGCTGTGTCTTCAACTTTCAGGCTGGTCATCTGAAGATAGAGTGTGTTCTTGGAGTTGTCTCTGGAGATGGTGAATCGGCCCTTCACGGAGTCTGTGTAGTATGTCTTACTGCCATCATACCATATGGTTGCCACCCACTGCAGGCCCTTCCCTGGAGCCTGGCGGAACCAGCTCATGTCATAGCTACTGAAAGTGAATCCAGAGGCTTCACAGGAGAGTCTCAGCGACCCCCCAGGCTTTTTCAGATCACCCCCAGACTCCACCAGCTGCACCTCACCCTGGACATCTGCAAACACAGAAACATCATGCTTAGATGACAGACAAACAAATGCACTAATAAACACACACACATATGTACATCGGCACCTATAACAATTACCATGTAAAATTGCCAAAATGACAGCCAAGGTTGGTGTAAAATTCATGATGTGTCCTGTGGACTTGCACCTGTGCACAAGTGGAAACAGCAGAGATCCCAGAGACTGGTGCTGTCCTCTGAGATCTCCCACATCAAGGGCTGTGACAAGTTTACCAGCAGACGGAGACCTGCATTTGCATGTCACCTGATATTTAGAAGCAGATAAGTAGAGAATCTGAGCAAGAGTTCTTTAGACTGAGAGAAATGCAAGCACTCTCAACACAAAACAGAGCTCTTCAACAGGTTCTTTTCCAAGTACTGCTTTACTTGTTATATATTATCATTTTTAAAGAAACGGTAGACTTCAATTTATAAGCTTTATATTACATACACAATTATCTTTGTGATATGAGAGCACAGAGTGCATCCTCTCTCATTCCCCTTTAGATGTGGATACACATGATGTTAGTGGACAACTCTATTAACTCTTTCTTGTGTGAGAATATTATTGGTTTTCTTACCTGCTATGGAATTTTCCCATTGCAATATTTTTAAACTGTGGTCACGTTGTTGTTCAGAAAATCTGTAGAATGGTGTCTCCTCTGGTTTCTGATCTTATAGACTGCGGTTCTCCTCCTTTTGTCGTGTTTAGGAAACATGACTATTTATCACCTGACTTCATCTTCTCAAAGAATCAGCTTTTGTTTAAGAGGCTGACTTATTGTGTTCCTTCTAATTAACGATCTGAGTCTTTACATTTATTATTTCCTGCCCATCCTCCTGACTTGCCTATGATATGGAATTCACTCCTTTTTCTAATTTCAAAGGGTGGAAAGTGAGGCCATTGATTTCAGAATTTTATTTTGACATGATACAGATGTTTGTAGGTGTAAATAGCTCATGAAGGGCTCTTCAGTTGAATCCAACAATTATTTTTGTTGTGTTTTCATTTTTACTCACTACAATATAGTCATCCAGGGTATAAAAATCTTTTAATACATATCATTGCTATCAATGATACTAATAATATTTTTATATAAAACAAGTATACATGAAAATGTACAATTTTATGCATGCATCAAATCTGCAAATGAATGAGTATTGTGATGTCTGTGGAGTTTGTTATGAACATTAAGGAAGAAGGCCGTATCGGAGGAAGTATTTTGGAGGGGAAGGAAACCCTCGGTCTTGCTCCCAGGCCTCCTCCAGTGCTCTGGTCCCAGGAGCTTTGTCTCTGTGCTTTCTGCAACCCATGCTATCTCTAGAGACCATCGTCCTTCTGGCAGGGACATTGTGTCTGCGTCGGCACCGAGTCCTCTCATTGCTCCTCTCACCCACTTGTGGACAGCTGTGCCCTCGGAGGCTTTCGGCTCAGCTGCAGGGAGCATTGCTTGGTGAACATTCTACTGGAGCTTGAGCATCTATTCCTTAGGGATGGACGGTTTTCTTCTGCTAGAGTATATTGCTCACAACCCCTCCAACATCTTCTGCAGTCTCGGTAGATACAGCACTGGGAATATGGGGTGATTAGACACAGGGAAGCTTAGGGAGAGGATCTGTGAGCGATTCATCATGCCTAGGCTCAAATCTTGGATCACTAACAACAGGGAAAGTAATCACTGAGGACAAGTGATAGAGACCTCATTGTGTCAGCTCATTTTTAGAATCTTGCCGCTACTCGAGAGAAGTAACCAATAGGCAGAAAATATCCACAGGAATTCCATGTGTGTTAGTCTGGGTTTATTAGAGAAACAAACTCACAGAAACTCATATTTTAAGGGGTCGGCTTTCTTTGAATTAAGCATGGACTGAGACAAAATATTCCCCAAACACAGTTTATGAAAAATGGTGAGCCGTCTACAGTTTTAGACAAGTAGACCAATAAGTAAATGTGTACGATTATGGATATGAAACAGATTTCCTGGGAATGGAAATGAATCTGCATTAGGCTTGGGCTCGGATTCTTAAAAAGATATGACTCTTTTTCTCAATTCCAAATGTCTACATATTTACTCTGGCCATGTCTTTATGATGAGTTTTGCTTCCATAAAAAGGATTTCTTTTGTTTCAAGTGACCTGAAGTTTGGGAATGCCTTTTGTGGACATGTTTGCCTGGCTACATTTAGTCAAACTGATACTCACTTGGTGTAGTGGCATCTCTTTCTGCAATAAATGGACTTAACAAAAACAGGGTATCAGGAAGGAAAATGCAAAATAATTATAGGCAATAAATGAGACACGTGAGCAACCTTTGGCAAGACCTCATATCTAAGGGGAAGTTCTGTGGATAAACTGTGGAATTTACATTGTGACCCAAAGTAAAGCAGATAGGAAAATAATTTTAAACAGAATGTCCAATGCTCATAAATGTTCTTATATGTTCTCAGATTCTCCTTAACTGCTATATTATATTCACAACAAATATCATCTTGTCACAAAGGATTGTTAGAAATATTTTTTCCAGAAATGGTGTCTATTGTAATTTATTGTTTTTTTTAATTTTTAAATAATTTTATTGTGGGCTCTTACAGCTCTTACTGTAATCCATGTATCAATTGTATCAAGCATATATGTATGTATATTGCCACCATCATTCTAAAACATTTGCTTTCTACATGAGCCCTTGGTATCAACTCATTTTCCCCCTCCCTCTCCACCATCCATGAACCCTTCAACATTTATAAATTATTATTCTTTTGTCATGTCTCACACTTTCCAATGTCTTCCCTCACCCACTGTTCTTTTGTCAGTCCCCCATGGAGGGGATTATATATAGATCCTTGTAATCAGTTCCCCCTTTCTACCTCAACCTCCCTCCACCCTACTGATATCACCACTCTCACCATTAATCCTGAGGGGTTCATCTGTCCTGGATTCCCTGCATTTCCAGCTCCTATCTGTATCAGTGTACAACCTCAGGTCTAGCTGCATTTGCAAGGTAGCATTGGGATTACAATAGTGGGTGGGGGTAAGCTTTTAAGAACTCGATGAACATTGTATGTTTCATCACTACTATACTGCAGCCTGACTGACTCATCTTCTGGTATTTTCAGTCTTTATATATTTTTATAAGGAATTTGGCAGTGATCAGTAGACATAGAGTGATGGTCCAGAAATGTACTTATGATTTTCTTTTCTGTTTCTTATTTCAAAGGGCAAAACTAGAGCTGCAGTAAAAAAAATAGTGTATTGAAGAAAAAGCAGCAACACACAGACAATAATCATTTTTAGGATTTACAACGAACATTTTCAGAGTTTAAATGTCAAATGATCCTAGAACCTAAAAAAATTCCAATCATTTGAACTTTACTACATTGGACTGAAAGAGCCAAGGCAATATCAAGATCACTCTAAAATATTGAGTAATGTGACACTTTTTAAATGTGTTTTGCTTTGACTTTAGATATTGGGAGAGAGAAGGAATGCTCTTCCTGACAGCTTGTTGTGAGAGAAGCTGGTGCTTGGAGTCTTCATGAAGTATGCTGACTTGTAAAAGTCAGCACAAAAAAGTAGAATTTAAATTCTAGCCTCCAGACATTCACAAACTATATGTCTATTCTGAAATGGTCTCTGCTTGTGATATCAAGTTGCACTAACTTTCTGAAACTTAGAATTTATGCAAAGCTTCACTTTCTGAAAAAGAGTCACAGTTCCCTAATTAAATGCCAACGTAAAAGCTAATTTGTACTGCCTTCAATATAACACTATCAATTTAGAAAGTCATGCCTTTCAGATAGCAGCGGATGCAGTGATGTTAACAGACACCAGCCTGTGCAGTGCATAAACACACCATGAATCTGCTGAGAGCAGGAGCCAGTGGGACTGCCTGACCACCCCGCACTCTCAGCCCCGGAATCACACCATTGTCCACTCTCAATGGGGTATAACCTTGCCACTTTTCTGTCACTTATTTTGTGGACTGTATTTTACCTTTCTAGCAGGTATTCAGCCTCCATAGGCACCAAGTTTTAAGGTTTTAAGGTTTATTATTTTCCTTTGTTTGAGTTCAATAGACAAGTACAGTCACTGAGGAGAGGATGTTTGGTTTGAAACTTAATATTTAGCTTTCAACCTCACCATACCTCTCAATCATACCTCTCTATATCTCAGTCTCAGTCTCATCATAATAACTATTTCACAGTTATTATGATGTTACTTTATTTGAACTCCAGTTTTATTAATATGAAGGATGTCATATGTTCTATATTTTTAACTAAGTTGCACCTAAGGGGGAAAAAATCCCATACTCTTGCAGTTCACATGACAGAATTTTGCAATACCAGCTACTTCCATGCAAATATCTTTTACAGGGCTAGTTCAAGCCTGTTCTATAAGGTCACTTTGGATGAAAATCAGCTTGATGTCAGCGAGTTTCTTGTTACAGTGCAGAAGACACTGGTACACTTCCTGCGATTGTAAATAGTTTCCCCTGGATCTCTTTGAGAGCTGTGGGAACAAAACCAACCCAACGCACAGCTCTGCACCTGTCCCTGGATCTTGGGTCTGTGCTGTTTGTCCTGAGCGCCCCCTGCTGGTCCGAAGGCTCTATACAGTCCAGCCCACGAGTGGTCCTGCAGGCTAGTTTATGTGAGGGTCACACTGATTTCGGTCTCTGTGTCCACCTGCATGTGTCCTCAATGCTCACAGAGCTCAGAGGGAGGGAGAATTGTTTCTTGGAAGGGTCAGGGTCACAACTACAGTGACTTATAGTAGGCGATCCCTGTATGACCTCTCCCTGAGTGCTGTCTGAATCCAGTCAATCCATAAAACCCTCTCCTTGACACTGTCCTCACGGGAGGAAGAGCCTCTCCAGGAGAAAGAGGGG
>PVJH01042737.1:0-14111 GCA_004026705.1 Nesogale talazaci
GGGAGGGTCGTGCGGGGAGGACAGGGAGGTGTTGGTGGTGGCTGATTTACGAAAAGTGTGCAGCTATGAAATTTTGTTTCCTGCTTGGGACTAATGTTGCAGAATCAGTTGTGGTGCTGAACCCAGTTTACAAAGACAATACGGTGGGGAAAACTCAAGTGTATGAGTGGTTTTCTCATTTCAAAAAAAAAATGATGAAGGGCTGAGCCCCGGTAGCGTAGTGGTTGCATGTGGGACTGCGGCCGACTGGCTTGGCGGTTCAAATCCAGCAGCAGCAAGGCTGGGCCTCCCACTACCAGAGGGCAGTGATGCCTAAATAAAAAAATAAAAAAAATAAATGATGAAATGTCGATTGATGACGGACCTCATTCTGGATGTCTGTCTCGAAGGAATGAAAATGTCGACCCTAAATGCAATCCACCAGTTCAGACTGCTAATCAAGCTTTCTGTTGAGAGGTTCTGAAAAGATTGCCTAACAGCGTGCAACAGAAAAGACCTGATTTAAAAAAAAAAAAAAAAGGGCCCGATTTGTAGCAGACAGGGGCCTGGTTTTGTCACCACAATGCACCTGCACATGCAGCCATCTCAGTGTGCCAGTTTTGGGCTAAACCCAGCATGTCTCTCTAGTCTCATGCACCTTACCCTTCTGACCTCACTGTATGACCTCCTTTTGTCTTCGTGAATGAAGAGGGACATGAAAGGACAGTGATTTGACTTTGTAGAAGAGGCGGAGGAAAAAAACCAAAGGAGGTACCGTCAGCCATCCAAATATGAGTTTGAAAAATGTTTTCAGGAATGGAATATATTTGACAACTGTATTAGGTGTAATGGAGCGTACTTTGAAGGTGCTAAGGTTGTTTTGTAAGTAAATACATAAATAAATTTAAATACACCAGTTTGAAATTTTTAAAAATAATTTAATGTAAAAGTAATCTACTCTGTAAATTACTGCACTCAATAAAAAAAAAAAGCTTTACAAAAACAAGCACTCCTTACGAATCCTAAAACACAATTACCATGTGTTCTAAGGTGACCTTTCTATCTTGAGTGAACTGGCTTAGCAGATCCCCTCTGAAGCCACTGGTTTCATTAGACCTCTGCTGTGAATGCATCCTCATTAGACCAAGACAAACATTATTGGGAGAGTGTGTCTACAGCCATCCACTGATCACGGCAACATATTTGAACACGATATGCTAATTATAACTCAATAAGGCTGTCAAATGCATATGTCAAATGTCTCATTGATAATACAAGGGCAAAGAGTGGTGTTTTTCATGCAAAAGTGTGGCAGTGTGCAAAGTAGAGATGTGCAACCGCCACCTCAGTCAATTTCAGAGCTTTCACAGCACCTCAAAGAGGAAGCCCCTGCCCATTAGCTGTTAAGACTGATTTCTCCTCAACTCTTTACCCAATCTGGACATTTCACATCACAGGAATACTATCTGTGCTTTTTGGGATGGGCTCACCCCTCCACACACACACATACACACTTACCATGTTTTTGTTTTTTTTTAAGTATCACTGCCCTCAGGTGGTGGCAGTAGGAGGCCCAGCCTTTGCTCCGTGGAGCTGGAATTGAACCTCCAACCCAGTGGGCCGCAGTCCCGCGCACAACCACTACGCCACCCGGGCTCAGCCGGCCTTCTTACAATACAGGTTTGTTTGTCCTTTTTGCAGTCCATGATACTTTCAATATTCTTATCCAGCACTACCGTTCAGATGCATCGATTCTCCTACAGTGTTTCCCTTATTCAATGTCCAACTTTGGCATGCATGTGCTGCGAAATAAGATCAGGTGCGTCTTATCTCCCAAAGTAACATCCTTGTTTTTCAGTCCTCTAAAGAGGTCTTGTGCAGCAGATTGGCCTAATGTGGTATGACTTGATCTCGACTGCTGCTTCCATGAGCATTGCTTGTGGATCCACGGAAGACAAAATCCTTGACAACTTCAACCCTTTCTCCATTTACTATGATGTTACCTATTGGTCCAGGTGTTTGGTCTTCCTTAGTCTGGGTTGTGGTCCACATGGAAGGCTGCAATCCTTGATCATCATCAGCAAACGCTTTATTTCTTCCTCAATTCTAGCAAATCTCCACTTTCAGTAAGCAACACTGTGTCATCTGCATACCACAGACTGTTAATCAGCCTTCCTCCAAGCTTGATGTTCACACATCATATACTCCAGTGTATAGATTGCACAGGTATGAGGGGACGATACCACCCCGACGCACACTTTCCTTATCTTGAACCACGCAGTACTCCTTTGTTCTGTTCGCCCAACTGCCTCTTGATCCCTGTCCAAGTTCCAAATGAGCACAATGAAGGGTTCTGGAATTCCCATTCTTCTCATGGTACTTCCAATAGTTGGTACTTGTTACATGGTAGTCCATGGTACTTTCAATGGAAAGTACCATGGGGGGGCATCACTGCCCTCTGGTGGTGGGAGTAGGAGACCCAGTCTTTGCTCCCGTAGAGCCACTGCTACTTTCAATATTCTTCACCCGCATACCAATTTAAATTTTTAAATGTGGTTTATCCATATAATGACATTGTATTTGGCTATAAAAAGAAGGAAGCACTGGTAAAATGTTATTCCATGGAAAAGCCTTTAAAACATGTTAAGTGTGGTTCAATTCCAGATCACAGGAGCAAAGGCTGGGCCTCCTACTCCCACCACCAGAGGGCAGTGATGCCCAAAAAAAACTAAAAAAAAAAAAAGAAGTAAGGCCAAAGGACTCCTTACAGGCCAGGAAGATGAGGCTTGGGCATGTTATCAGGAGAGACTAATCCCTGAAGGACATCATGCTTGGTAAAGCAGAAGAGCAGTAAAAGAGAAAGGCCCTCAAGGGGATGGCTTGACATTGTGCCTGATGGCACAGGCCCAGGCCCAGGCAGCATTTCACTGTGTGGGGGTGGAATTGCTGAGTGGGAACTGACTCCCGGATGCCTACCCATTCCCACCACATCTTATTTATTCACACACCAGGAAGGAACAACTGGACTTCTTAAACTTTGTGTCCATTATGAGTAACACTGCTGCAGACATCTGTGGACAAGTCTTTAGGTGCACATATTATGTTTTTTTTAAATTTTTTTTTGGGGGGGCATCACTGCTCTCCGGTGGTGGGAGTAGGAGGCCCAGCCCCACTGCTGGAATTGAACCTCCGTCCCAGTGGGCCGCAGTCCCGTGTACAACCACTACGCCACCGGGGCTCAGCCCCACACATTATGTTTTTATTTCTCTTGGGTATGTGAGTACAAACAGAATTAGGTTTACGAGTAGAAAGGCTGTGTCAATATGGCAACTCTACTCGGTGGTGGTTGTTTTATTTGGGGGTGGGTGTGCAGATATACAGAATAAAACATGCCTATTCAATTTATATGTGTATAATTCAGTGACATTACTTTTTTATAATGTTTGCACAATTTACATAAGGAAAATATAGAGATTCTGAAATGAGAACTTCTTTTGCTTTTCCTTTGTCCAACCTCTATCGAGTCAATCATTATTAATAATTTGGGGATATGTCATGTAAATTTTTTATTTTGCTGTGATTCTTGAGAATATATGTAGGCCTGCCCGTGTGAGTTTCTGAGACTGTAAATCTTTATGGAAATAGAAATCAAGACCTCCACCAGTTCCCCTGTCCCTGTGTGTACAATTCAGGGACCTGGCTTCCATTCTTTGAGTTGTACCATCACGCTCACCCTGCTAGGCCGAGTTGCCACTGTTAACACAAACCCACTGTCCCTCGGGTGCCTATGTCATCTTATTATTTTTTTTCCCAATTCAACATCCAATGTCTACAAGTTTAATTCAGGGCCATTGATTATACTCATGTTGTACAGCCAGGATTGATATCCTTTTCAAAATTATTTCACCATTATTCACATAAACTCAATGCCCCCTATAGGAACAACTCTTTCTTGGTGATTATTGGTCAAGTTTGTTTTCTTTTTCTTATAGCAGTTTTCTTAATATACCATTCACATGTCATGAACTTCCATGAACTTTTTTTTTGGGGGGGGACATCATTGCCCTCTGGTGGTGGGAGTAGGAGACCCAGCCTTTGCTCCTGTGGAGCCACTGCTGGAATTAAACCTCAATCCCATTGGGCCACAGTCCCGTGCACAACCACTACGCCACCGGAGCTCAGCCCCTTCCATGAACTTTTAAAAAATTAAAAAAAAAAATTTTTTTTTTTGGCATCACTGCTCTCCGGTGGTGGGAGTAGGAGGCCCAGCCCCACTGCTGGAATTGAACCTCCGTCCCAGTGGGCCGCAGTCCCGCGCATAACCACTATGCCACCAGGGCTCAGCCTAAAAAGAATTTCTCATGAACTTTTAAAAAGCTGTATATACATCACGACAGTCTGTTCTAGTGCTCCCTTCCCACTCCTGCATTCATTGTCTGCTCCCCATTACCATTTTTGCCAAACCATTCTATCATTTTCCACATTCTCTACCACCATTAGCATGACCTGGATTATGCATCATATTGGGAGTAACAGCCAGACTGCTTTCCAGAGGAACTTTGTTATTATTGACACTCCCACCAGCAGTGTATCTGTGTTCCTGTCACTGTTGCCCAGCCATTTCACTAGTCACCCTGTTGTGCGTCACAGCCATCAAGCTCACCTACCTCATAGCAACTGTCAGACTCTCTCACACGGTTTTCAAGACTGTCACCTTTACGTAAGCTGCTACATTTTTTCCTACAAAGCAGGCGGTGCCTTTTAGTTAGCTGCTCAGATCTTGACCACTGGGCCCTCCAGCTTCCTTTCTAGACATTCTAGACTGAAGATAAAGTGTATCTTGTGATCTGGATTACCCCAAACGCTAGTCATCCGGAGCATCTTTTCATGTTTATTGGCCATATAGTATTTTCTTTTGAGAGACAACTATTCAAATCCATTGCTCATTTTTTATTTTTATTTATTTTTTTTACCTTTTTTTTTGGAGGGGGGGGCATCACTGCTCTCCGGTGGTGGGAGTAGGAGGCCCAGCCCCACTGCTGGAATTGAACCTCCGTCCCACTGGGCCGCAGTCCCACGCACAACCACTACGCCACCGGGGCTCAGCCCCATTGCTCATTTTTTAAATGGAGGTGCCTTTTCATTGAGTTACAAGTTCTTTATATAAATACTAGACCCTTATCAGGCCTGATTTGCAAATATTTTCCTTTTGTGGGTTTCTTCACTCTTTTGTTTTTTCACTCTTTGATGGTCCTTTTTTTTCTCTCCCCCTCTCTTTATTGGGGCAAATTCATAAAACATGCATAGAGTAGAAAGCCTATAATTTTATAGTTTTCATTTTGTTTTCGTTCTCATAGTTACATCTGTGATCCATTTGAACTAATGTGGGGTGTGGCATTAAGGAAGGAGTCCAGCACCATTTGTTGAAAAGGAGTCCTGATTGTGCACTGGTTAAAGCACGCAATTGCAAACTGAGACTCAGTGGTTTAAACACACCAGCTGCGTGGCAGCCGGCCTTACTGCAGACTTATTGCTTTGGAAAGCCTCTCAGGCAGTTCCACACTGTCCCAGAGGGCTCGGTCAGAATGGGTGTGGCAGCAAGTAGTACAAGGTACTTGTTGAGACTGTTCATATCCCATTCACATGATTATGCAACCTTTACCAGCGTCCAAATCCACAACACTTTCACCTCTCACAAATATTCCTTGAACCATCATTACCATTATTTTCCTAATCTTGGGGAGGTTATCAGTCTTCTCAAATGGCTTCTGTTTTGTTTTGGGGGGCATCACTGCCCTCTGGTGGCAGGGGGAGGCCCAGCCTTGCTCCTGGAGAGCTAACTGCAAGGTCAGTAGTTCAAAACCACAGGCTGCTCCTGGAGAGGAAGACAGGACTTTCTATTCCTGCGGACAGCTGCTGCTGAATTTGAACCGCCAAGCCAGTGGGCCGCAGTCCTGCACTCAACCACTCCGCCACCGGGGCTCGGACCGTCAAATTGTTTTATTGAAATATTTTTCCCTTTCTTCTACTGATATGGCTTATAAGCTATCACGTTTTAAAAGGAATGTTTTCATCTTTTGCATGTAAATATCCAGTTTCTCCAGCACCATTTCTTGAAAATAAGTCCTGGTGGTGCAGTGGTTAAAGCACCTGTCAACTAAGAAGTCAGAGGTGAAAAGTTCTGAATTTAGAGACTGCTGATGCCTACAGTCCTGTCAATGGGAAATGAATACCGGTAGTTTTTTTTTTTGGGGGGGGGAGCATCACCGCTCTCCAGTGGTGGGAGTAGGAGGCCCAGCCCCGCTGCTGGAATTGAACCTCCGTCCCAGTGGGCCGCAGTCCCACGCACAACCACTACGCCACCGGGGCTCAGCCCCCCTTTTTGAGGACTACATTGCATCTGACCCAAACCTTCTTTTCAGGGAACTTATATGCATGTGAAAGTTGGACAATGCCCCCAATGAAATCATTGGGAAAAAAAAAAAAAGTTGGTCAATGAAAAAGACCAAAGAATTATGCATTTCAACTATGATGTTGGTGAAGATTATTCAAAGTTCCACGGACTGCCAGAACAAACTGCCATGAATGTACTGCCAGAGTGGAACCCTGGCCAGTAGCCCTCCCCCGACCCTTGCCTCTTGGGCAGACCAGGGGCCCACTGTCCACCGCAGACAAACCTTGAAACCCAAATCAGGAGGAGAAAGCAAAAAAAAAAAAAAAAGTGCCCAGCTAGCATGAGTCAGGGCCCGTTGGCCACCCGCCCCCAAACATTCATCCCTATAAACCATGCTGCTTCTGGGATGAGGTCCTTCCCCCTCCCACCCCACATTACTCAGCTGTAAGAAGCCCTCTTGGGGCAGGCCAGGGCAGTGGGAGGGTTGCTGCCAGCACCCGTGCTCTCGTGAGATTCTCTCTCCATTAAAATTATTTTTCTTAGAAAAAAAAAATTGCAGCCAGAGTGTTCCTGGTAAACAAGGATGCAAGACTCTCTCCTATGCTGTGGACAGGTGACGAGGAGAGCAGTCCTTGGGAAAGGACGCTGTGGGGGGGGTTGGGGAAGGCCCTGTACTACCTGGACAGACAGCGCGGCTCCCAGTGAGCCCCGGCGGCAGCTGTGAGGGCGGTGCTGCACCAGGCGTGCTGGCTGTCCTACAGCATCGCTACAAGTCACCACTAACACCTGCTAACGTGACGGTGCAGGTGCAGGTGCTAACGTAAGGTGCAGGTGACGGCACCTGCTAACAGGTTTGGAAAAGTTTTTAAAGTAACAAAAAATGTGTAGTGAAGAGTCAAACTTTACCTCTTTCTCCAAAATATTGTTATTGCTTGCCTTTTCTCCTTGTCGACAGTTTTTCTGGATAAATACTAACAGATAAGTTCTTCGGTTTACACAAACAGAAGTATGACAGCTTGTTCTGCTTCTTGCTGTGTGTGTGTGTGTGTGTGTGTGTGATCACTGCCCCCTGGTGGGAGTGGGAGGCCCAGCCTTGCTCCTGCAGAGCTGCTGCTGGATTTGAACTGCCAAGCCAGTGGAGCCACAGCTCCACACTCAACCACTACCCCACCAGGGATCAAACCTTGCTTTGAATATTAATAAAGTACTATTACCACCTCCATGTTTTAAAATTTTGAGAACTGAAAAAGGAATACTGAAGCATTAAGTCAGAAGTTTTATTTTAAAAGATCACCTTAATTTTCTTTTGTAATACATTCAGCAGATATTTACCCATTTAGATTTATTTATCCTTGAACAGTTGAAGCATTAAACAATGACAATCTTTGCTCTCAACCCTAAATAATGCTATACTCATTCTATTTCAAATTGCTTTGCTTTCTCATGGAGAAAAAAGAGCCCAGGCATAAACCTTTGATACTTTCCGCTTGTAGTCCTGCAACACCTTTTTTTTTTTTTTTTTTTTGGCATCACTGCCTCTGGTGCTCGTGGGTGCTACCCAGTGCCGCTCCTGAGGGCCACTGCTGGATTTGAACCATGAAGCCCGCGGGCTGCAGTCCCGCACTCAAACACTTACGCCACCGGGGCTCAGCCCGCTGCAACACAATTTTAATATGAAACTGTTACTGATACTTGGGCAATTTCTATGATGGGCAGAGAGAGCTGAGTAAGAGTGATGATCGTGAGGCTAGTCTGGACGGTCAAGAGCTTTGATCTTTCATCCATTGTTCAATCCATTTTAATATCTGGTTTACATTATTCTCCAGATCTTCCGGTTTGTTGCTCGATAGCTGATGTACTATTTCTTCCTTGTAGGATGCCATGGCCTCTTCATACAGAACTTGAAAAATCTCACACTGAATATTGTCTTGCAGTTTCTTCTCATTATAACCCCTAGAAGGCACACAAAGCAGTAAGGCACAAAAAACAAACTGAATTGGGGTGGGGTGGGGAGATAAAGGACAAATCACTAGGAAGTTAGATAAATTGTGGAATACAAAAATGATAATCTGGAATGTAAGCCCCCACCTAATTTGCAGGGAAAAAAAAAAAGGTATGTGCTGGAATTTTAAAAACGTACGAGAAACTGAATACTTCTGAATATAAAAAAGGTCAAGGGGCTGAGCCCCGGTGGCGTAGTAGTTGTGTGCAGGACTGCGGCCCACTGGCACAGAGGTTCAATTCCAGCAGTGGGGCTGGGCCTCCTACTCCCACCACCAGAGAGCAGTGATGCCCACAAATAATAAATAAATAAATAAATAAATAAATAAATAAATAAATAAATAAATAAATAAATAAAGAGGCAACATGGGCAAATCCCACCTGCGATGCTATCCACAAGGCAGGGCAAGGCTCAGCACTCATCTAACCCCACAGTGTAGGAACAGGTGCAGTCCTCCTCCTCCCACCTCTCCATCTTCTTTTGCAAGCTGCCCATGCCGCCTTCTTATCTGACCTGAGCCAGCAGGACCTGGATCACAGTTCACCTGCCTTCACATGCCCACACGTGCAAAGCCCATGCAGCATCTCTCTGACACTACACAACTGGAGCTCACAACTGGTCTCACAAGTGAGACCGACCCTTTCTGGCAGACTGCCACATAAGCAGATGCTGGCCCTGACTCTTAGTGTCCCTGTGGGCTTGTCAGCTCACTAGAACAAGTCAGAACTCTCACAGAGAGTGCATAACATACTTAAAACTACAGATTTATTAGGGACACAAAGACACACACAGCATGGTGAGGTTGGGGATGGGTCCCAACCCACAGCTTAGGCTACCTGTACCAGAGAGAGACATGCTACTCTTTAGTGCTGGATCACGTGGTGACCATTTTGAGGAACTGGTTTCCTTAAAGCTCAGCAGCTTAATTTTGATTTCTATTTATATTCAAAAGAAATGAAAACACGTCCACCTAAAATCTTATGTTTACAGACACATTGTTCATTATTCAAGGGCCCTTAAGGTAGAAATGTGATAGCACTATCATTTATATATATATATATTTAAATGATAAAAAAGGTATATCCATTCATTCCATCCATGTACCATAGAATGCCTCCTGGTCATACAAAGTAATGATGTACTGATATTTGTTATAACACGAATGACCTGTGAACATCTGCTAACTGAGAGAAGCCAGTCACTAAATGAAAACTGTATGCTGTATGATTCAATTTATATGAACTGTTCAACCAGGCAAATGCATACAGACAATAAGCCGAATACTGAGGGAGCTGGTCTGGAGCGGGAAGGGAAGTTAGGAAGAAACAGAGAGTGAAAGTCGATGGATGCAGGCTTCTTTTAAATGTGATGAACATGCTCTAAAATGGATTATGGTGATGAGTGTCCAAATCTGAATATAGAAAAATCATTTAATTACACACTTCAAATATATTAATTGTATGAGATGTGAATTATATCTCTATATTTTTGGAGTTCCAGGATGGTACGAATGATTAACATACTCATCTACTAATTAGAATCTTGGAAAAGAGATGATACTGTGCTTCAAAAAATCAGCTGTTATACAGTCTACAGAGTAGTCTTGTTTGCTAAAAATGAGCAAGACTTGAAGCACTTGATGAAGATCAAGGGTTGCAGCCTTCATTATGGATTAAAACTCATATATAAAGAGAACCCAAATCCTCACAACTGGACCAATAGGACACATCATGATAAATGGAAAAACACTGAAGTTATCAAGGACTGGCTAACTTCATCTTGCTTGGATCCACAATCGATGCAAATGGAAGCAGCAGCCAAGATGCCAAGATGCGTGGTATTGCACTGGGTCCATCTGCTGTGCCAGACCTCCTTCGAGTGCTAAAATATAAGAAGGTGACATTGAGGACTAGAGTGTGCCTGACTCCAGCCACAGTGTTTTCAATGACCTCATCTACGTGTGAACACTGGACAGTGAATAGGGATGGCTGAATAAGAATGGAAACATCTGAACTGTGGTGTTAGAGAAGAGTATTTAGGATACCATCGATTGCGAAGAGGACTGATCTGTCTTGAAAGATGTACGGTGAGAGTGCTCCTTAGAGGCACAGGTGGTAAGACTGCCGTCTTACAGACTTTGGACATATTGTCAGGAGGGATAGGCCCTGGAGGACATCATGTTTGGTCAAGTGGAGGGGCAGCAAAAAAGGGGACGGCCTTCAGGGACACAACGATGGGCACAGGAATAATGGGCAAGGATGGGGCAGGACGGAGCCGTGTTTTGTTACGTGGTACGCAGGACACCACGGGCTGGAACCGGTTCGCTGGCCCCACGGCCACAACCACCGCCATCATGGGGCACAGCTCTACTTTGACATCCTCGTCAGAATCGACAGGACAGCAACTCGCTTCTCTTGGATTAATACATGTTTTTTAAAAGAGCTATTTATAGCACATCACTAGGCAAAAAACAAAAAGGTTGTTTTTGTTTGTGGGAAATGTGTTGGAAGATGTGGCAGCTGATATGAGTAGTAGCTGCACAATAATGTGCTTAGTTTCATTAATATATTGA
Source organism: Nesogale talazaci (assembly GCA_004026705.1). NCBI lineage: Eukaryota > Metazoa > Chordata > Mammalia > Afrosoricida > Tenrecidae > Nesogale > Nesogale talazaci. The sequence goes on from PVJH01042737.1 coordinate 10,948, forward strand.
ACGTGTGAAGAGCATTAAATTGGCCAATGTTTGTTCTGTATAGTTTTCCAACAACAAAAAAGACTAACTTCCTTAGTTTCTTCAAGTCTTAGTTGGAGTCTTTGACTAGTTTTATAAAACAGTAATTTTTTTTTTTTAGGCATCACTGCCCTCTGGTGGTGGGAGTAGGAGGCCTAGCCTTTGCTCCCGTGGAGCCACTGCTGGAATTGAACCTTCAACCCAGTGGGCCGCAGTCCCGCGCACAACCACTACGCCACTGGGGCTCAGCCCTAAAACAGTCATTTGTTTGTTTGTTTGTTTGTTTGTTTGGGGGGGGGCATCACTGCCTCTGGTGGTCGTGGGCGCTACCCAGTGCTGCTCCTGAGAGCCGCCGGGGGATTTGAACTGCCAAGCCCACGGGCCGCAGTCCCATACTCAACCACTTACGCCACCGGGGCTCAGCCCCTAAAACAGCAATTTTTAAAAATTTATTTATTTATTTATTTATTTTTAGGCATCACTGCCCTGGTGGTGGGAGTAGGAGGCCCAGCCTTTGCTCCTGGGAGCCGGAATCGAACCTCCATCCCAGTGGGCCGCAGTCCCGCGCACAACCACTACGCCACCGGGGCTCAGCCCCTAAAACAGCAATTTTTAACCCGAACTTTAAACGTTATTTGAGATAAGGCAGGTATATGATATGACATGGTCTCTTTAAAAACAACCAACGAGAAGAGTTCCTACTACTTTTCTGTTCAAAAACTTTTAGTAGTTTCTCATTACCTTAAAAAAGAAGATGAAATGAATGAATCTATAGAGATAATAATCAAATTGATGGTTTTCTTGGGGTCTGCCAAGGGAGGTTGGGAAGAAATGGGTAGCTAATAACAATGAATACAAGAAAGAAGAAAATGTTGTAAAATTGATGATTGCACAACTCTTCCTGAATGACAACTATTGAAATGGATATGTAGACTACTCATAAAATGTGTGTTAAAAAAAGACAAAACTTTATATCTTGCCTCAAGCAAACTTTTTTCATATACAATTGCTTGCTACTATAGTCCCTTGTACAAAGACTTTTGCACTGATTAGTCAAAGTTATTTCAAAGAGAAGCATAAATTCTGAATCTTCAGGAAAGCTGAGCAGTCCTACCTGTGACAGTCTTTTATGAGTTTTAAGAATCTCGGCTGAGCCCCGGTGGCGTCGTGGTTGTGCGCGGGACTGCGGCCCACTGGGATGGACGTTCAATTCCAGCAGTGGGGCTGGGCCTCCTCCTCCCACCGCCGGAGAGCAGTGATGCCCCACACCTCCCCAAAACAAAACAAAACAAAAGAATCTCCATCTTCCCAGAAGATGCTTGGACATTTTTATGTAAAAATTCCACTTGTTAATCCAGATTAAATCTATTCCTTTATTGGTGGCATTCGTTCAAATATACTTAGCTCGGTTAGATAGCCTATTAAAACATAAAGGTCATGGAAAGCTAATTTAGCTTATTAATTTTTCATAAGGTTTTCTAATTCTTATACTGAGGAAGACTGAAGTGGATAATGCTCACTCAGTAAGCAAAGAATGCTGTTGGCTTGGCTGTCTTTTCCTGTGGTTCTGCCTTGTAAAGTGAGCAGATTTTAAGCGGGACACCATTGACTGGGGAGTGGAGTGGGGTTCTTGATTAAAAATTTGGTTTATAGGGAGTAACAAAAATGTTCACAGAATGCAAAAATAGTATTGTAACATACCTAGTTCTTTTGTTTGTTTGTTTTTTTTGGGGGGGCATCATTGCTCTCTGGTGGTGGGAGTAGGAGCCCAATATATCTAGTTTTAAAACACCGTGGAACATTGTTAAATTGCTAGAAAGTGGGACGGACGTCCTGTCACTTTACCTTACGGTGACCCTCCAGAGCAGAGCAGAACTGCCCCAAAGTGTTTCCGAGGCGGGCGTCTCTGCCAGAGCAGGCAGAGAGCAGCTGGTGGGTTAGACTGCCATTCAATTAGCAGCTGAGTGACTAGCCAGTCATCAAGCAGAGTTCCTTTGCCTTTTCCTAGCAGCTTTCCACGGCCAAGTCCACTGCCTGCCACCAAGTTGATCTTGACTCCGGACTGCTCCACAGGTTCCCAGTGCTACCAGTCTTTAGGGGAGCAGGAGTCTCAACCTTCTCTTCAGAGTGGCTGGTGCCTTGAATCGTCCAGTCAACGTGTGGGTTGGCAGCCCCATGTTAACTCACTGTGCCACCGGGGCTCCTTAGCGAAGGAAAGGCCTGGCTAGACAGGGTCTCTACGTAATATCTTTTTTTGGGGGAATGCATTCCCCCTCCCAATGATTTTATTGGGGGCTCTTACAGCTCTTATAACATTCAATACATCATTTGTATCAAGCATATTTGTACACATACTGCCATAATCATTTCCAAATTTTTTCAACTCGAGGCCTTGGTATAAGCTCCTCTTACTGAATCACAGGGTCAGGTGAAAGCAGTCATTTTACTCCAACAGGAAAGACAGGCTATGTTTTCACAAAGAATGCATTTCTCCCAAAATTAAAATGTTGGTGTCACACAGATGTGGTTTACAACAAGAGACCAAATAAGCAGTCACGTTTTCAAAAAAGAATTCTTTATCTGGGGTACAATTGATCAGCTTCTGAAATCTTTTTGTTTGTTTGTTTTTTTGGGGCATCACTGCTCTCCGGCGGTGGGAGTAGGAGGCCCAGCCCCACTGCTGGAATTGAACCTCCGTCCCAGTGGGCCGCAGTCCCGAGCACAACCACTACGCCACTGGGGCTCAGCCCCCAGCTTCTGAAATCTTAACCAAAGTCTTTATCATGATTTAAGAATTTAATTATTTTCCTTCTTACCTTTTTTCAAGTCGATTGTACAATACACTGTTATCTGTTCTCAGCACAAAAACGATATGAAACCAGCGCTCAGGGAAGAAATCACAACCATGGTAATCAATAATCACTCCACCTTCTTTCATTTGGTTTTCTAACTCATCAACTACCTGTAAGAAACGTGGGAAAAAAAGGAATGCTCATGAAGAAAATGGAGGGTATCTTTCCCACTAACGTCAACACAAAAAGGTGCGTCCGTGGTCGACCTCTCGCCTTCCAGATGGGAGACCCAGGGTCAGCATGCTGCCAATGTCTTCCTGTGCAGCCGCCACCACCAGGTGGCCCTCTGTTGCA
>PVJH01042738.1:0-14085 GCA_004026705.1 Nesogale talazaci
CCGTGGGTAACGGGAGGGACCCCGGCGGCGGGGTGAGGGAACCATTGAGCTAGTAACGTCAAGGTCAGCAGTTGGAAACCACCAGCTGCCGACCGGCAAAAATCTGAGACTTTCTCAGTAATGAGTCCCCCCCCAAGGGGCAATTCTACTCTGTCTGTCTCAAAAACAGACAAATTCACTGACGTCGACTCACAGTCACCCTACGGGAAAAGGTACAACTAACTGCCCATGTGGGTTCCCAAGACTGTCACGGTTTAGGGAGTAGAAAGGCCAGTCCTTCACCTGCGGCTCCGCGGGAGAAAGGCTGGACTTTCTACTCATTGCAAATTCGAAGGTACCTGCCTCTGACGCGCCCCCTGACGGCCCCCAGCTGCCATTGCTGCTGCTTGCGCAGAAAGCTGGCCCTGATGGACTCTGTTGGACAGGGTCGGCCCGCCCTCGTGGGTTTCTGGGACTGGCACTCTTGACCCGAGCAGAGCGCGTCATCTTTCGCCCGCACTGCAGCTCCTGTTTCGAGCCGCAGGCTTTGCAGTTAGCAGCGCAACGCTAACCCACTAGGCCCGCCGCCCCCGGGACGCCTTCTGCTGGGGCACCGTGGGCCTATCTGGTTGTCCAAGAGCTACCTCTCCTGCCAGGCCCCCAGCCCCAGGCCAGTGCCTCAGCTGTCTAGGGAAGATGTCAGACTGGGGAAGGATGGGCTTGGTTTCCTTAGTGCAAGGGGACCTCTGTTGGGGTATGGGTCCCCAACCCGAATGGTTTCTGGGGAGCGACTACATTGTGACTGTAGAAAATAATGAAGACAGATGGATAGATAGTGGGGTACAGGGTCTCCTTGTCCCGAAGTCAGGACTAAGAGAGTGAATGTATTTCCCAGTGGGTGTATCCATTGGGGCTTATGGATCTTTTGAAAGGTATACCTTGAACATATGACATCGTGGTGGCTGATAGCATAAGCGTGTAACATAATAAACAGGCAACAATGTTACCTCAAAAAGACTCCCCCAACACGGATGTGCATTCTTTGGAAGAGGGCCCCTGCTGTGGCTGCCTCCCAACCCCCTGAATCCTCCTCCCCAGAGCCTAGCTATTATTTTCTTTTGGGGCGTCTCATTGGAGCCTCAGGGCTCACGCTGGGCCACCCCAGGCTCTCACCACACAATTGAAGAAATTATTCCCAAGCTACCAAAACGGAGCATTCGTGTAACTGGGAAAGAAGTCTGGATGAATGGTGAGAAAAGGAAAGTCAGCTGTCTGCGATTCTGTTTTGGTTGGGTTGGGAGAAGAGAGATCACACAGGTTCAGACTTTGAAGCCCTTTTTTAAAACTCTGGCTCCTGGCATCTGTCTCCTTCCTAGGGGTTTCGGTTAACTTTGGTTTTGTTTCCCTTCTGTGCTACCACTCCCAACGCTTTCACACATGAGTCTCTCTGGGGTGGGGGTGGGGGGGGTGGGGGCGCGTGCAAGGCGAGTGTCTCCGGCCCCCACCTCCTGTTGTCAGTGCTTGGTGAGGACAACAGGCTGCTGCTGGCCCTTCCCTCACTACTGATCAGGATCTCAGGCTGAAGCGCCAGTGTGCCCTGTCTGGAGACCAGCTGGTGCAAGGAGCACAGACACCGCCTCTTAAGAACATAGGCCGCTTGGCCCAAAGCCTGGAGAAGGAAGCTACCCTGTTGGGTACTAGGCTTCAGGGGGTGGGGGCAGCACATTACCTGATCGAGGGCTGGTTGGCTGGAGCCTTGGGCCCTGTCGTTGCATTCAAGGGCAAGGGGAGGTCGGTCAGTCGGTCGGTCGGTCAAGGACCGGACCAGTGGACCTACAGCCAATGGACAGAGAGCAGCAGGAATCGGGGAGGGAGCAGGCACAGGGGTCTCTCCACTCCTGGGATAAAATGAACTGCTTTAGACCCTGCCCTCTAAATTAAGATTTTCCCCTCTTCATTTGTGACTGAGTGCTCAAAATCCCAAAGGTTTGGATATTGGGAAATTTCTCTTTCTGTTCCTGAATAAGAACCTCGATTGACACACTATTCATACTCTCTGGGTTTGAACTCAAAAAAAAAAAATGGGGGCAACACAGAATGATTGTCCCTCCAGTTCTGACTAGGGAAGGTCAACCTTTAAAAATCATTTTATCCCGATGACGTTGTTTATCTTAAATGTTTTTTTTTATTTGTGAAGTCACTGCAAATTTACATGTAGTTGTCCTATACCCTGTACCCAGTTCCCCCCAAAATAGCTTCTGAAAGAACTGCGGACAGTGCAGCTTCATCAGCAGACAGCTGACACCAGTCAGAGGTTTGCATGCCCTCGTTCGTATGTGCGCGATTCATTCTGCGAAGTATTCGGAAGTCTGACCAAAAAAAGGGTTTTGCAAGTGCTCATCAAAAGTCTGGTTTGGGGGCTGAGCCCCGATGGCGTAAGTGCTTGAGTGAGGAACTGCAGTTCGCGGGCTTGGGGGTTCAAATCCAGCGGCAGCTCTCAGGAGCGGCACTGCGTAGTGCCCATGACCACCAGAGGCAGTGAAGCCCACACACACACACACAAAAAGTCTGGTTTGGGGGTGTTGTTTTGTTAGTGGCTATTGTTTTTACATTCTTGGTAGATACTATTGATAATATTTATAGAATACCTTTTCCTAAAAAGCCTAACTCATCCCATGACCTTTTCCCTCTTGGTGAATGTGTGTGCTTAAATATTTAGCTCTTAGAAGTCCAGACAATTCAGCTGGATTTGGAACATGCCAGGATTCCTTAATCCAACGATTTAAACCTGAAGCTGAAATCTGTATACACTTGATTGGTATGGATTCCCATAATTAACATAAAATAACCATCTCTCTCTCTCTCTCAAAAGAATCTTTCTTTTAAAAGAATCCAGTGGCTCTAAGGATAATATATGCTTGGGCTAATAAGTAGAGACTTATTGAAGTCCATAAATAAACTAAAACACAAACTCACTTTGCCATCAAGTCAATGCCGATTGGATTTGAGCATCCAGTGAGTGACAAAGTAAGTATCCCAGGCTATGCAGGGAGGTATCTTTAAAGGCAACTTACTGCTGTTACCACCTAAGAGAATGGAGGCGTTTCTCATGGCCTTCTCCCTCCTCCTCCTGTGGAGGCCAGGGGTGCTGCTGGAGTGATTTACACGGGCATGAGAAAGAAGCACAGTGTGAGGGGTCTTGAGGCACAAACGAATGACTGCCTAAGGTTCCCTCTCTGACCGCACCCTCTTCTCCTGGACTGGCAGAGCCCAACCGTCTCTCTTGGGTCATTTGGTTCCTCTCATTCCCCTTACCGGTGGGAACACTGTGAGGTATGAAGTGGCTTGCACAGCTGAGGGGTGACCGAACCAGCATTGGAACAGAGGCCCCCCGACCTCCAGTCTGGGTCTCTTCCCACCACAGAACACGCATTTCCTGCCCTCAGACTGCTGCATCTGCTTTGTTCGCCCTTCTGTGACCTGCACCCACCAGCGTCCGTCGCCTTTTACCTTCCCCATGCAGCCTAGCCCTGCCATCAGGTCCCTTCAGGATTTATTCTCTGGACCATCCCTGACCCTGGGCAAACAGACACACACACACACACACACACACACACACACACACACAACCACAACCATTTTTGCTCTGCTTCCTGGACCATCGAGGAATGCTGCAGAAAACCACAAAACTTGACCAAAGGAAGCAAGAGGCAGGAGGGACGAAGCAGGTAGGTCCTAGATTCTTTCCGCTTCCAGAGGACTACCCGAGATGCCTTTCTCTTTGCAGGCCTGACCGATGATGAGTGTGGACACACGTCAGTCATCTCTGCCAAAGACTGGCATATGGTCATGGCTGAAAAAAAGAGGCCAGGATACTGGTGGGGGGTTCTGAGGAATCTTTCCCCTCCCAGCACCATGATCCGTTCTGATGCAGTTGAGTCCCACCCACAAAGACCTGGGACGTCAGAAGACTGTACACCCCAGGCCTTTCATGCTTCAGATCTTCTGAAAGCAGAGTGCTACCTTCCAGTTAATGGGTGTGGTAGTACGGGTTGACCAGAGAAGCAAATCCAGAGACACTCATATGTGTGTAAGAGCTTTATACAAAAGACCAATTGTGTGCTGAGAAAATATCCCAGTCCCATCCAGATTAAGTCCTTAAATCCAAAATTAGCCCATATGTCTGATACTAGTGCATCAACTCCTCTTTTGATTCATGCAAAGCATACAATGACGCAGAATGCAGGAAAGTCACAGGCCACTGGGTGAAAAGACTTGTGGGTCCAATAGGGTGGGAGCTTCTCCAGGGTTCCGGCTGTCATCTGTGTGTCTCCACTTGTCAACAGGAATGGAGAGCAGAGAGAGAGAATCCCACTTCCAGGGAGGAAGAGAGTAAGTTCCCAGAATCCTGCTGAGAAAGCCATGCCCATTAGGAGGGCTCCAGCTGTGACCTGATTGACAGGCTAGACTCCACCCCATTCACACTTTTTTTAATCTTTTCTTCTCACATCACTGCCCTGGTGGGAGTAGGAAGCCCAGCCTTGCTCCTGGAGAGCTGCTGCTGGATTTGCCATCAACCCTGTGGGCCGCAGCCCCCCACACAACCACTGTGCCACCAGGGCTCACCTTCCCCATTCACCCTTAATAGCCTCATGTTAACAAGTTGTAACTACCACAGTGGGTCAGTTCTTAACCATGTGTGTCACTTGGGATCCCCTTTTCCAAGTATAAAGGTATGCGGACACCCAGAGAACCTGCCCTTTGCCTTTCTTCCCTGCTTTTAGCACCAAAGAATGTGGCATTCCCCCAATACTAAAGTGACTAGATTTTAAGCGGGACACCATTGACCAGGGGGAGGGAGGGCCCTTGATTAAAAATTTGGTCTATATGGAGCAACAAAAATGTTCATAGAATGCAAAAATAGTAAGGTAATATGTTTATTTTTATTTTAAAATGCCGCGGGATGTTGTTAAATTATTAGAAAGTGGGACGTCTGGTCACCTGACTCTTGGAGACCCTAGAGTCCACAGTAGATCTGCTTCACAGGCTTCCAGGCTGTAAGTCTATGGATGCAGACTGACACACCTCACTCCCAGGGAGCTCCTGGACTTGAACAGTCACCTTTTGGTGAACAGAAGCCTGCTTTAATCACTGTGTCATCAGGGCTCCTTAAACAGTCTACTAGGAGGGGGGAGAAATCAAAGAAGGAACGTATAAATGGGGTTTTTTTTTCTTCTTTTTTTTTTTTTGGTGGGCATCACTGCCTCTGGTGGTCGTGGGCGCTACCCAGCCACCGCTGGATTTGAACCACCAAGCCTGCGGGCTGCAGTTCCACACTCAACCACTTACGCCACCGGGGTTCAGCCCTAAATGGGATTCTTGTTAGCAGGTAACTGTGATGGCCCACCAAGAGTCAAAAGTAAGTAAATAAATAAAAGCAGCCAAGACCACCTACATTTACCCTTGCTCCTCACTCTGCCCTAGTTCTTCTCCTGTGTGGGGACCAGGTTGCCTACATCTGAATCGTGGGAACACACGAGGAAATCCTTGGAAAATGGAACAAGATAATGGGTGTGGTGGTCAGGTGCTTATGTTAATTTCATGATTGAGATGTAGGGGTGGAGTCTAGTCTGTTAATCTGGAGATAACCATTGAGTAGCCAATGAGGTTTCTGTGTGGGCATGGCTTTCTCCTGAGACTTCTGGGAAATCTCGCGATATTTCTCTCATGGAGATGAGAAGCTATCTCCCCAGTTATTGGGAGTGAGTCTCAGAGACGATGAATTATGGACAAGATAAGATGGCAGTGTCCAAGGAGCTGCAGGAGCCAGAGGAGAAGCCACACATCCTCACCCTGATGAAACCAGAACGCTGAAGCTGGAGAAGCCATGTGGACAGCCCTGCCAGCGCTGAGATGCTTCTACCACCGCTGGATGCTGTTGATGGACCCTGAGCCCTGGAAGCAGAGGAACCATGAGGGGACCCCTGCTGACACCGGGACTCTGCACCCACTGGCCTGTGACTTCGTGAGTCTGAAGGAGACATTATAGACTGGTAACGAACATATGGGCTTATTTCGGACTTTTGACTTTACACTGGACTGGGTTGGAATGCTTTCTCAATGTTCCATTCCTTTTGTAGATAAACCATTCACAACACAATGGGCCTTTTCTCACTTATATGTACGTTGTGATGGTGATTTAAAACAAATCTAACAAGTTGGTAATAGTCAACAGTGTAACGATGTCGGTCACCAAATGTTGTTTAGCGCTTATTCTGTCATTAGGTCTTCTCAACAACTACAAGACCTGACCAGATATTATCTCTTCCTTCCATTCTGCAGGTGAGATAGGTGAGGTGTTAAGGAGACTTATACCAGTTAAATGAACTGGTAATTAACATGGATCTTACTCTCAGCAGTAAGTTTCCCAGAGGTGCGGAGACCACATCGGTGCCTGCACAAACTTACTGATTGATTATAGAGTGAAAGAACCCTCAGGGGTCCTCAAACTAGGGACGCGGGCCACCTGCGGTCCCCAGAGGACATTTATCAGGGCTGCCAGGTGTTTTCGCCACAGCAGCTGTTCTGCATAGCAGCCGCCTCATCCTGGCCCTGCAATGAATTAGTTTATAGTGTTCTTTTTTTTAAACTATAGTCCGGCCCTCCAACGGTTTGAGGGACAATGAAGTGGCCCCCTGATTAAAAAGTTTGAGGACCCCCTGCTCAAGGCTATTTCAGATCAGCTAAGGCAGGCATCACCCAAGGACAAAATCCAGAGTTAGGAAAGAAGAAGCATTGAACACAGATAGGTAATAGGAATGGAAGAACGAAATAAAAGTTATTTATGAATTGCTTTATGTAAAATTATGATCTTCTCCATAAACCATCCCCAAATTACCAATAAAAAGTATAAATGAAAAACTAAAAAAAGGAAGAGAAAGAAAAACCAGTACAAAACAACAACAACAAAAAAAAGACCTAAATGAAAATAGACACCTCGCTAGAAGGTCTGTCCTGCTCACAGCGCGGGCTCTGGCACGGCCGTCACCTGCCACTACCTCGCCCCGCCTCTCACCGTACCCAGGCTCCTCCCACTCGCGGCGCCCCCCCCCCCCCCGAGACCGGTCTTCTACGCATGCGTAACCAGGACCTGCGCAGGCCCAGTGGCCTAGCGACGCCCGGGGACCGCCCGGCCCCGCCTACTCCGCCTCCGCCGCCGCTGCTTCGGGAAGGCCGAAAGGATGAGCTGAGCCTCGGCCGCTGGGACAGCCTCCCGCGCCGATCACAGGTGCTTTGGGTCAGGCCGGAAGCCTCGTCCCCGCGCTCTCTCCCATCGCCCTTCCCGCCCACTCCTGGGCGGGCTGCGGCCTGGCGCTGCAGGTGGCGGCCGGGGAGGCTGCGGGAGGTAGTTTGTGTACGGTTACCATGGAGACGCGGCGGGGCCGAGCCCAGCCGGCTGCCAGGCGGGCGGGCGGACGGGCGGGATGTGCTGCCGCGGCGCGATGCCCAGCGGGGATCTAAGGAGTAGCCAGCCTTGCCCGAGCGGGCTGGGCGTGCGGGGCAGCGGTCGCCGCAGGCTCGCTCAGGACCCGGTCTGCTGCCGTGGGCCTTTCTGCCCCGGAGGAGGAAAGAAGCGACGGGGGTGCCCTGCGCTGGCTCTCCCGGCTTGCAGCGTGACTCTGTGTCTGTGCACTTGGCGCTTTGGGCGCGACGTGCTTATTCCTCAGACCAAACCAAGCGCACTGCCACCAGCTCATTCCGACTCATCGAGCCAGTTTCGGGTCGAACTGCTCGTGACGGGCGCTGGTCCTGTAACTCTAGGCCTTTCTCCAGAGTGGCTGGGGGGGGGGGGGGGGGGAACCTTGACCTTGCTTTTGCAGTCCGCTGTTGAAGCCACAGCACCAGGCGCACTGCTGGTGGTATTTAGCCGAGGCGCCGCAATGTTTGTTAAATGAAAGATCGACAAGGAAACGGCCTTGCTAGGCTGACGGAGGCAGGCAGGGTCACAGCAAAAATGATCACCGGGCTCTTCTACACCGCAGGTCGGCAGGTTGGGCTCCGGTAAAGCGCTAGGATCGTCGGTGGCACAGTGGCCGGCGCGCAGAGCCCCTTCACTGCGAGGTCCGCCTTTGGGACCCGCCAGCTCCGGGAAAGGAGCAAGACGAGGCTATCGCACCTGTAACGTTCTACCCTCTCAGAACCTCAAAGGGGCAGGTGCATCCTGCCCTGGACAGCCCGGATTAGAATCTATTCAATAGCAGTGGTTATGGGGAACCATCTATGCAAAAATGCATTGTAGCTATCCGTAAGGCCTTTTATAATCAGTTCCCAGGAGTGCAGTAGCAGGTCTCCCTAAATCTCCCGGATTTAGATTTTGCCTTGATAGAAAAGCAAGAGGTGTCTACGGCCATACCACCCTGAATGCACCTGATCTCATCTGAAAAGCAAGGGGGAACTGTTGATGTATAGTCTTTAAAAAAATCATTTTATTGGGGGCTTGTCCATCACGTATCACAAAACATACATACATATACTGTGCCAAGCCCCTTCGCCTGCCTGCAGTTGTCATCGTTCTCTAAATCTCTGCTTTTCCATTTGAGCCCTTGATTTCAGCTTCTCATCCCTTCCCTTCCCTGATCCCCCCTGCCCTACCACCCCTTATTTCTTTATAAAGTATTATTTTGTCATATATTACATTGCCTGATGTCTCCCATCACCCACTCCTCTGATGACTGTCCTCCAGATAGGAGGTTATGTGTGATTGGCTCCCCCTCTCTATCCCACCTTCCCTTCACCCATCCGGTAACTCCACTCTCACTACTGGTCCTGAGAGGTTCATATGCCCCGTGTTCCCCTAATTTTTAGTTCCCATCAGTGCAGTGTACCTCTTCCAGTCTAGTTGGATTTGTAGGGTAGAATTGAGATCATGATCGTTGGGGGGAGGAAGCCTTCAAGAACTAGATGTAAGTTGTTTGTTTCATCGCTACTTCACCCTGACTGGCCCGTCTCCTCCCTACTACTCCTTGTATATTGGTCACGAATGGGCCTTGGGTCCCCACCCTGTTCTCCCCCTCATTCGTAGTGATGTGCTTCATGTTCTTAGATGCTTGATACCTGACCCCTTTGACCCCTCGTGATCACACAGGCTGGTCTGCTTCTTCCATGTGGGCTTTATTGCTTCTGTGCTCAACAGCCACTCGTTTATCTTCAAGCCTTTAAGACCCCAGCTGCGTTATCATTTGGTAGCTGGGCACCATCAGCTCCCTCCCCCCTGTTTGCCTCTGTACCCAATTGTCTTCAGTGATCAAATTGGGAGGGTGGTCACATATTGATATGATTTTTGTTCTTTGAAGCCTGATACCTGATTCTTTCAACACCTCATGGTCGCACAGGTTGTTGTTGCTCCTAAGCAAGATGGCTGCTTGTTTATCATCAAGCCTTTAACACCCCAGATACTATATCTTTTGATAGCTGGGCACCATCAGCTTTCTTTACCACTCTTGCTCATGCCCCCACTTGTCCTCAGTGTTGATGTATATTCTAATGCATGAGTCTGAAAGAATCTGCTGGTGGATTTCAAATAACTAATAACCAAGAAAACACTTATTATAAAGTTTCATAAAGGAAAGCAATCCTAGCCTGTTTACATTTTAAAACTTTTGAAGGGCACTGACTCATCGACAGTGGGTCTGGGTTTTGTATCATGCTTTGTAAAGCAGAAGGCCAGCAAAAACAAAAACAAAAAAAAAATCTGAACTCGGGGAAGACCCTGAAGTAGATCGATTAGCACAGTGGCTGGAACCATAAGCTGAAGTTTACGGATTGTGAGGATGGTCAGCTTGGGCAGAGCCTCCCTTCTGCTGTACCTGGGATCTCTGTGAACTGGACTCCACTGGCCAGCACTGAACAAGGACAAAAATGAATGAAAACCGCTAGACAGTTTCTACTTAAGGGCAATTTTTCATTCACGAGGGAGACTTTACTTTCTCTTCTGTTCCTTAGCACTTAACTACATTGTAAACCTTGTTAAAGGTCCGGGCAGCAGGCTTAAGCACTTTGCATAGATTCTTTCATTTAATTCTCTAAACAATCCTGTTTGCAGATGAGGAAACGGGCTTAGAAATGGTGTTGAAGCTTACATAGTTAGGTGTTGGCAGGGTGGAGTTGGATCCTGGCTGCAGCCTCTCCACCGTGTGCTCATATTGACACACAACTGACCTCGTTACCATGGAGTCCGTTGTGATTCAGAGGACCCTCTAGGACAGGGCGGAACTGCCCTGTGAGTTTCCAAGACTGACTGTTAACCAGAAGAGAAAGCCCCATCTTTCTCCCCGGGAGTGGCTGGAGCGTAACCCCTACACCACCAAACTTATCCAAAAATCGCAGCAGGGGACCTGGGTATTTGATTTGCGGGAAGCACTGTGGAGACAGCCAGCTTTGGCCCTACTGCTAATACCCTGATGATGCATTGTTGCCTTTAGCAAAAAGGCACCGCTTCAGTCCATTATTTAAACTTGTATTTGAACTTTCCATCCAAACCCCAAAAGTATTTTGTTAAAAAATAAACCAAAGAAGGTCTCCTATTTCTGATCTCCTACTGCCAGTGGCATTGACTCTCTGAAGGTCCTGTGCCCAAATGAGGGACATGCACTTTCAGACAGAGGTCAACCTCTTCATACCCTTCCAAGCCAGCTCTACGTCCTATGAAGGGATCCTTGCTCCCCCCCCCCCCCTCCGAGATTTGCATGCTCCGTGGAGCCCTGTCCTCCTCAGGTCGTCTCAGGTACCACATCCTCTTGGTATTTCTGTTCTTGGCTTACCAGCATCTCTCTTCCTCCTTCTGTGTCAGCCCCACTCCTGTGTCTCCGGTTTTCAGCATCACACTCCCTAAGACAACATTTATTGGTCCTACTCTCTGCCAGGTCACTTGAAACAAAGGCAAGAAGAGTTTTGTTTGAATGCGTGATCCCCAGAGGCAGATGCCATTTCAATGAGCTCCAAGCATCCCTTGACAGGGAACACGAACAAATACCCCGAAACCAAGAACGCCTGTGGCCTTCATCTAGAAATGCATCCACTTAGGTCCACATTTGAAAATGGAGGCCCCAGGTTTATGCAAGTTCTGGCCTTTAGTGGTGCCTCACGGGCATGTGGGTGGCGGTGGCAGTGGTGAAGTTAAATCTCAGAATCCAGAGACCCGACACCGCTGAGACCACTCACCTGGTGAGCGCGGAGGTTTGGGCCCCAGGAAACCTTCCATGAGAAAGTGTGGGACCACTTCGTAAGAACTGCCAGAATGCCCCCCTTCTCATTTCTCCTCCAGTCTGTCCTGCCCATCCAAATCTTGTAGTTCTTGTACATGTTGGCTTTTGTTCAGTTGCTTGACTCATCACTCAGTTCTCCCCCTGGTCTCCTCCAATCTATTATTTCCAGAGCTCTATTTTTTTTTTAACTTCGTTGGAATTTCCTCCTTGGTTCCTGCCCCCATGCCAGCCATTCTCACACACCCAAATCCAGCCCATTTTTCAGAACTTGATTCAAGGGCCGTCTCTTCCAACAAGTCTACTTTGAATAGTTTGAATATCATCTCCCTGGCCATACTTGTGTCTCACCTTTTCCCCACCCCCTGCTGTTTTGAGATTGCCCACCTTACAAAATTGTCCTGCGAATTAATTTAGATAATGTCCCTGAGGGCACATAGTGCTGCATACTATAAATGTCAGACATTAATGTGGACACCCTTGCGGAAGGGTGAGGACAGAATTTTTTCCCTCCCTGTTTTCCCAGAAAATTGAGCAGATGGCTTTGCACACTGGGGACTGTTGAGACTACTAATTGAATCGATCCGATTCAATTATCAGGAAATCTTTGATCCAGGGTCTCACCATGAAAGTGAGGCTTGGGGCCCAGAAGAGGGAGAGAGAATGTTTGTGTTGGAATTCAGGGCATGATTTCAGAGAAACTGTTTGTAGACTCATTCTGGACATTGTTTCCACCAGTCCTTCCAGATAGCCTAATTCCTTGTCTGCCCAAAGAACTCACAGAGTGCTTGGAATTTAGCCTGAGCAAATGTTCTTGCCCAAAGGGCAAACCAGAAACTAGCCACGGAGACCCTTCTGTGAGGAATATGAAATCCCTGGAGGGCACAAATGGATCCCTCGTGGAGAAGATGGCCATTCAGGTCCACCCAGAGGTATCTTGTGAGAAAAACCTATTTGTCTCCTTCGCACAGGCCCCAGCCTGGAAAAGCCTACTTTGTAACACTCGGCTCTGCCTAGAGTCAGAATTGGCATGATGGCAGCTGAATTGGCTTTTGGTCTTCATTTCTTCAAAGCACTTTCTCCAACCTTGGCCGCTTGCCAGAAGCAACTTTGGACTAAAAGACTTACAAGCACCCTGTGGGTCAGAAGGGTAGCAAACTTGATCTGGGCACTGTTGGGTCTTCATAAGGAAAGTCTTCTTGCTGTGGTGCTTGACTTTGTACTCCAGCGGACATTTAAAAAGCCAGCCAACTCACCATTCCTCACTGCCATAGAGACAGTTCTGACTCATCGCCACCGTGGGCGTTTCCAAGGCTGTCACCATTTGTGGGGATAAAAAGGCCCATCTTTCTCCAGAGGAGCAGCTGGTGGTTTTGAACTGTCAGCCTTGTGGATGGCAGCCCAACTCAGCACCACTACACCACCAGCGCTCCTGGTAGAGACCTGGCTCAACAAACTCAAAATCCCTAAACCCAAAATCCTGGAGGGTTCCTTTTTCACCTTCTTATCTCAACACCTGGCAGTCCCATATGAAAAGAATCACATATTGTTTGTCGTTTTTTCATCTTACTCTTCTTCTCAGCAGAGCCCCAGGGCGGGGCCTGGGTAAACGGAGCAAATGTTCCTGGCGCCTTGTTGTGGAGCAAGTTAATGTATAGGCTCACAATATGGTCAATCTGTCTTTGTTTGAGGGCTCACCTGTTGTTACCTTCCATGTGTGGAAATGAAGTCCTGTTGGTTTCCTTGGGCATATGTCACCGCCCAGCCCTCCCGCCTCTGAAGTTGTAGATTGGGGCAGCTGAAAGAACCCTTTCTAGACCTTCCTCTTCCTTGCGCCTCGGTTGGTTCCCAGACTTCTTTGGCCTACTGATCTCTTTTCAGAGGACCCGTCTCCGCTGTCGATGAGAGACTCTTCACTCGCGCCCAGCAGCCAGGGAAAAGTGCAGGCATCTGCTTCTGCAGCCCCCTGGAAGGATCCAGCGCCCTCAGGGGACAGAACAGTCCACTCCGGGAAGCACTGCCCTAGAGCTGTCACAGTTTTAGGGGCTAGAGGGGCTTTGTTTTGTTTTGTTTGGAAATGGCGATCTAATACCATGTGCTGCTTGAACTTCAATTTATAAAAGAGAGAGACACAGAGAGAAAGAAAGTTACCCAGGCCTCCCTGGGGCACACCAGCACTTGAGAAGGAGCTGGACTTTGGAGTCCTAGAGGTGTCATTGGTGATGTGTTTGGACTGCGATCCACAAGGTCGGCAGTTTGAAACCACCCGCGGCTCCATGGGGAAAAGTAAAGCCCTCTACTCCAGTAGCCCTTCTGTCTCAGGAACTCACAGGGATAGTAAGTACTACTATCTACTTGATGGCAGTGAGTTTATGCAGGCCTTGACCATTTTAAGCAGGCCTGGGGGAGACCCATTCACTCTTGCGGTGGGATATGTGTGCACCTTGGACACCCTCCGTTCGTTTCAGTGCCAGAGGAGTGAACGTGGGACGAAGCAAATGTTCTCCGCTGTCCGCCGTGGAAGCAAGTCCAGTTTGGAACTAAGTGGCGGCCTTGTACAGTGGAGCGTCTGCCCTCACCTTTTGTGGGGGCAGCAGGGGCGAAGACCAGGCCACGACTGCCCTGTATTGGGAGGATCAGGATGATGCTCTCCCCTGTTCTGCTGTGTTCCATGAGTTAGCACTTCCTCCTCCAGGCTCAGCTCTCTTCCTGCCTCTCCACTGCCCACCTAGCCCCCTCAGTCACGTGTTTGCCCATAGGCGTGGCAGTGCAAATCCTGGCTTTCCCACTGGTATTTATATATTTTTTAACTAGAAATTGTTGGCGATTCCCCTCCCCATTCCCA
>PVJH01042739.1:0-14087 GCA_004026705.1 Nesogale talazaci
AATCAGAGTTCAATTGTAACTGAAACTACACACACCTTATGCTCGCAGTTGGGTGAAAGGGGAAATGTCCCTGCGGTCACCCTGCTATATTCCTTTGTTGGGCTAAAAATTCCTCACCGTCCTTTTGACGGCAATTCTTCTACTTAGCCAGTAAACCTTGCAAAGGTGGGTTGATTCGGGCAAAAGGGACACATTGTTTCTTTAGGCGTGTGTCTTCCCAGCATGTTTTGGGGTGGGGGCGGGGGACAGGTACACAAGAAGCACCTGGCCTGACCCAGCTTCAGGTAATGTTTTGGGTGACACAGCAAAATAGTCAAGAAGGGACTTGTGAAGTGGGCTGAACTTCGTTCAGCTGCCCTGTGACCTTGGGAAGGACACGGCCCTCTCGGAACCTGTTTCCCCCACGCAAAATGGAGGGGGCAGCAGTAGGTAGCTCGTTCCTGAAGCGCTCGGATGGCCTGGGCTGGGATCGGGTGCAGTCAGTGGTGTGTAGGCACGGAGGGAGTGAGGAAGAGAGATGGTCTCTGTTCCGGAGAGGCAGGCTGCATACACTGTTTGCATGGGAGGACAAGGAACCTCCACGGCAGTGTTTCTGCTGCCGTGTAATGTGATGGCAGTGTTTCTGCTGCTTCCTCACAGACGAATGCTTCCCCACTCAGTGCTGTGCAGATGCTTTCTAATCAGGTTCATCCTTTGAGCTCCCTGGCCTCACCCCTAAGGGTCAGGTATTTTTACAACATGGGAAAGAGAAGGGCTGTTAAAACGGGTTCAGCACCCTCATTTCCTGCACAGGCGTTAGCTGGATCTACGGATACATTGGTTTCCCGATCTGCTCTGGTTCTTCTAGCCAGACGTCAGGTGACCAGCCACTGGCCAGGTGGACGGGGCCAGCATGATAGAAAGCTGACTGTAGAACTGGGGCGGTTTCCAAGCTAGACACAGAAGGGGCTCACAAACCAGGTGTGGGGTGTCCACGAGGAACCACTTCACAGAGGGGGCCCCAGAAACTCACCCCTCAAGTGTGTGGTGATGGCTAGGCTTGTCAGGCCAACACGGCCAAAGAAGATATGTAGGCGTGTTGTGACAACATGGCCAATGAACACATGTGAGAGCAATTGAAGGGCGAAGATATAAATGGCTCGGCGAGCCTCGTCTTGCTTTCGTGCTCTTAGGTCTTCGGACCAGCCCGCTCAGCCTTGTTGGTTCTGTGCCTCGATCTGTAAGCTACACTACCCATGGGACACCTGATCCGTGGACGGTCTCACTGTGAGCTGAGGTTCCTTCAAGCCCTGCTTCGCCACGCTCCTGGAATAGACATCTCTTGAGCTGGGGACTGTGGGACTCTGTCATCTGGCTGACTGTTGGTGACCTGCCTTGCTGTTTGCTGCTTGTGACAGGGTAGCCTGAATTGCTCTACAGAGGACTACACAGCGGCCCTCAAGACTCCAAGGACTGCCAGTCTGCTAGCTGTCTCACGCAAGTGAGTTGCACCAGGCTATTTGCACTACTTTATAGATTAGTTAACGGTCTATCTCTTATGTTAGATATCTTTCTATCTACATAGAGAGAATTACTAGTGTCCTCATTTTGTTTCTCTAGAGAACACATGTGTGGTGCCATCTTACTCCACAACCCAAAGGGGATGCACAGCGCAGGCATGATTAGATTGCAAACGCCTGTGCTGTGTGGCCACAGCAAACGCCTCTTCCCCTAGTGCAGTGTCTCCACAGTAAAGCCAACGTGCCACTGTGACCATCGAGTGGCAGTCTGGTCAACAACATGTGAGCCCTTCCTCTCTGCTTTGTGCCGTAACTTCCCAATAAAATCAATTTCCTATGGAAAAACAAACACTAAAACCCAGCACACTGTGTTGGAGGGGTAGGCCAAACTGGCACTTTGCTAACACTGATGGTAGCATGCAAATCGGTACCAGTGCCCTGGAAGGCGTTGGCGGTACTGATCCAGTTCACACCCGTTCCCCGGTCCATTGGTTCCCCTCTCACCCGGATGCAGACAGGGATCATCTCTGTGGACCTTTGTACTGGAAATGACACGAGAGCCCTGCAGCCCGAGGGGCTCAGCGGACAGGAGGCTGCTGCTCTGCCAAAGGCTTTCAGTGGCGCCATTTCCACAAGCGGACCACCTCATCTCCTTCCCAGGCCACTTCAACATCTCTCCTCCCAAATTTCAAGGCTGTCGGCGGCAGGCCATACCCGCTCACCTGCCAGGGAGACCGGTTAAAATCATTAGTGGTTCAATTTACAAACCAGCCACTAACGCCCAACCTGAAGAGACTGAAGATTCTGACCAACTTCGGTAGTCTGAAATGAATCAGTGGTGAGCTAGAGATGCACCGGTGACTGCTACTGGCTGGACTGTGAAAGGGAGACGAAAGGGGGACCGCTTGTTGGAAAGCCCGGCCTTGGTGACAGAAACAGCACCGGCAGCTCGTGACAGGCTCGGGCAAGGCTATCGACTTGCTCATCGCAAGGACCTTTCTCCAATAACACAAACGGGACAACTAACTGCACGCATGGCCTTGGCAAGCTGGAGCACGCAGAGACCCACATGGCGACGCCCGTGCAAAGTTCAGAGGAAGGGAAGAGAGACTCGGCGTCGTCAGCCAAACAAGGCCGGGGGCCCACCAGGGGCCTACCGGGGGCCAGACCCTCGGGGGTTCCCATGCTAGTTCCGGTGAACGAAGACCTTCCAAACAAGTCCGTGAGCACTAAGATACAAGCCTGTATGCATCCTACCTGAACGTCAGGGGCCATCTCAGGAAAAGATTTGATGAGTTTGAACACTGAGGACCACAGACCAGACAAGTTGTGGATGACATCAAAGGCAGCCCAGGTGGAGAACCCGGAAGGTCATTCAAAGGGCAGCAAAGAAGAGAAAGGACCAAAGGGCATGTCGGGAGATTCTGAAGCTTGCTCCGGACATGGAGCCGTGAGAGTGGAAGGGAGCTCTGAGGGAGTGGCGGGGTGGGGTATGCGGAGGGAGAAAAGCTAAATGGAAGAACACGTTCAGCTTCTCTCACGCTGAAACACTAAGAAACTCCTCAAGCTGCAAGTCATAATACCGAAGGGGTCCATGGGAGGGAGGTGCCTCTAACAAGTAGCAAACACGGGAAAACAATGTAAAGACGCAGCAAAACATCGAAAGACAAGAGAAGAAATAGAGAGTTAGGGCACCAAAAAGCCCTGGTCCAGGGGAAACCATGTGAAGTGGCAGCACATGAGCAGGAACGGAAGGCACTAAAGGGAGGGGTGTGTGTACGCTGCGCTGAAGACGCTGGAGAGCAGCGCGGCTTTGGAAACTGGTGGAGTCCCTTCACCCGAGATGTTTCCACGAGTGCACGCCGAACTGGACACTCTCACTCGCCAATGCCAAGAGATGCGCAAGACAGCTACCTGGCCAAGGCACTGGAAGAGAGCCGTACCTGTGCCCATTCTACAGAAAAGCGACCCAACAGAATGTGCAAATTATTAAACAACATGATTAGCACATCGCGCAGGTGAATTTTTTGCTGAAGATCATTAAAAAATGGTTGCAGGAGTAGTATACACTGACAGAGAACTGCCAAAAATTCACGTGGATTCAGAAGATGATGCAAATGAAACATATCACTGCTGAAGTCAGAAAGATCTTGGCAAAATGCAGACAATACCAGGAGGATGTTTACCTGCGTTCTACTGACTACGCAAAGGCAACTGACTGTGTGGACCATAACAAATTATAGATAGCCGTGCAAAGAATGAGTATTCCAGAACACTTCATTGTGTCCATAGGGTATCTGTTTTTTTTGGGCACCACTGTCCTCTGGTGGTGGGAGTAGGCGGCCCAGCCTTTGCTCCTGTGGAGCCGCTGCTGGAACTGAACCTCTGTCCCAGTGGGCTGCAGTCCCACGCATAACCACTACGCCACCGAGGCTCAGCCCCCAGGGTATCTGTTTATAGACCAAGAGAGAACCCTTGAAACAGATTATGGGGCTAGCGCAGGGTTTCACCACACTCTGTCAATCTAGATTCTGAGCGAATAACACAAGAAGCTGAACAATATGAAGAACCTGGAAGGTTCCACTAAATGATCCACTCACTAAAGGAAGGATCATTAATGTACTTTAGAGATGACCCAACCTTGCTTCCTAAAAGTGAGATTAGACGCATTTGCTGATGAAGATGAAAAACTTTAATATGTAGACACCCCAACCACAAGTAACAAAACTCCTCACAACAGGACCAATAAACAACAGCACAATAAATAGAAAAAAACCCCCACCAAAATTGTTAGTATTTCACTTTTTTTTAAGCTTTGCTTTACAATGCAAAGGCATTATTTTGGCATCAGTGCCCTCTGGTGGGAGTAGGAGGCCCAGCCTTGCTCCTGGACAGCTGCTGCTGGATTTGAACTGCCAACCCAGTGGGCTCCAGTCCCGTACTCAACCACTACGTTACCGGGGCTCAGTCTCAATGCAAAGGCATTTGACTGTTGCCGATCACCACACACTGTGGGTAACACTGAGAAGAATGAGAATTCTAGAATACTGAATTGTGCCCATGTGGAATCTGTACATGGATCAAGCAGCAGCTGTGGACACAGAACATAGTTTAAGATCATAGGCTTTCACCTGACTCAACAAACAACACTCATGGAAGCGGCAGAACCGCACCGGATAAATCTGCTGCAAAGCATGTCACTTCAGGAGAGAGTGGAGCCCAGCCGAGCTGTGATACTGTCCACTGCCTGGTGTGCATATGAAGTCTGGGTGATGCCTAAGGAAAACCAGGGACGACTGGATGCTTTTACATGACATCCGCATCCATGGACTGCTGGGAGAATGAATACATCAGCTGGAAGAAGTAGTCAGAATGATGCTTACAAGCTCAGGGTGATGAGATCTCTGTCTCATGCTTTGGACCTGTAAACAGGAGGGTTATGCTCCTTAAGAAGGATATAATGCTTGGTAGAAGGTCAGCAGAAAAGAAGATGCTTGACTCAATGGACTGAACACAGGGGCTGCAATGATCTCACACATAGCGATGATGTGAAGACAGTCCAGTCTCTCCTCCTCCCGTACACAGGGCTGTCTGCGTCAGAACGAACTCAACAGCATCTCACCATCATCCCACCTCCCCATGAGCGCCAACTGAGGACTAGCACATGCGCAAATATATGCACACAAAAATGAAATCTGACACTTATGAGGGGCTTCCAAAAGCTCCCGGAAAAGTTCCACTGTCTTTCATTTCATTATTCTGTGGGCTTTTGGAGCGCCATCATACCGGTAAGGGACAAGTGCCAAGAACTGTGGGAATGGCAGTGGCTGGTGGCTACAGTGGGCTTCCTTGTGGGTTTAAACGAGAGAACAGAAATACGCACTGCAGGCCTCCTTGGGGAAAAAAGAACACCCAGGATGAGCAGATCCTACTGCATACGTTACCTGTTTGAAAAGTAGGCAGAGGACAACAATGTACAACAGACTTTCTCCTATCTTGATGCTCGATTTGCTAGTGCACGAGTCGATCTTGATGGTGCAATGCAGTTATACGGGTGCCCTTGTCTTCTCTAAACTACTATTCTCAGAACTGCCTCACAGCGTGCAAACTCATGGAATAGGGCTCATTTCAGAAGTGGGACTCCTTACATTTGAAAGCACAATTTACCTTTTTGAAAAAAATCATTTCATTGGGGGCTGTGTTAGTCTGGGTAGACTAGAGAAACAAATTCATAAACACACTTATGGATATAAGAGAGAGGTGATATACAGGAAGAATGGAATATTGAGAAAGCATCCTGGCCCTGTCCAGCACAAGCTCACAAGTCTGATATTAGCCTATATATCCGTTACCAGTCTACAAAGTCTTCTTCATATTCACAAGGCACATGCGAAGACATCAAATGCAGGACAATCACAGGCTAGCGGGTAGAAAGTCTTTGTATCCATTGGTGATTGAAGCAGCTCAGCGCTGGCAGGGGTCTCCACGATGCTTTTCCGGTTTCAGAGGTCTGGTTCCATCAGGGTAAGCGCATGTGGCTTCTCCTCCAGGATGGCTCACAGGGAGTCAGCCTTGTGTCTTGTCAGTGGAGCGCCTCCAAGGAGTCTCTCATCTCCAAGGGGGAAATACGGCTGGATTCCCCAGAATTCTCAGGAGAAGGCCCTTCCCACACAGAGATCTCGCTGGCTGTCTCCAGAATGACAGGCTAGGCTCCATCCCTACACTCTTAGTCCTCAAACCGACACCAGATTAGGTGGCAGCCACATCCAGCTATCAAAAGATACAGCATCTGGGACCTTAAGGGCATGAGGGTAAACAAGTGGCCATCTCGGAGGCAACAAAACCCACACAGAAGCAGCACACCAGCCTGTGTGACCACGAGGTGTCAAAGGGACCAAGTATCTGATAGGCGACCCTACCGTGCATGTCCCTTTAGCAATGGAAATACCGCGGGGCTTCATAAATTCTTTCCACAGATTCTGTTTGTCCAAGAAATTTGCAACATAGGCACACACTGCCAGAAACACCTCTGAGGGATTACAGGTTTGATTTTAATTTTTGATTGCTGTGTGTTCAGAATCTCTACTGCTGCCAAAACTTTTGGGACGGCCCCCTTCAGTTCCCCTCACAGTTGACGCAGCTTTGCAGCCCATGACTCAGGATAGTGTCTGCGCCGGCTTTTGCTGCCCTCCTGGATCTTTCTAGGGGCTCACAGCAGGGGTGGGGATGGCCCACTTTGGGAAACAGTTTCCTACAGGTATCTGAGCTGACGCAGTCTAAGGGTTCAATAGAGAGCCAACTGTAAGGGTGGTACCTTGCCCCCCCTGCTGGTTATGAAAGAGGATGCTGCTGTCGAGGGGCCCGAGGTACCGGACAGGCTGGAAAGGGAGGCGGGGGGAAGAGCGCTGGAAGGGGTTCTCAGGGATTGTGGATCTCGATGAGAGTAGATGTTAGTGGGAGGGAGGGGAGGAGGTCAAATTTTGTTATGTTCAACTGTGGTCCACATTATCTTTTTCAAGGTGTTTGAGGAATATGATTGGGGGCAATTAGCAGGTCAGGAGAAGCGCAGACGTACCACCATGAAGCTGCAGGCATGCTCTATTAGTACAAGGTTGAGGGGGCGGGGGCGCTGCCTGCCCACCCAGGTGCTCGACACACCACCTTTTTACCACATGGGCACCTTTGCCCCAACCACGTGGTCGCCAAGCCCCGCTTCCGGTGCTTTGTGTCAGCCGAAGACCAGACGTCTTCCAGGAGCTCGTGTGCTGTGGGCAGGTGCTCCAGAAGGCCCCTCTGCAGATGAAGAACCTCACCAGCCGGCTGGGCTACGACGCCCGCAGGCAGCACATACCACGCCCCAACCACCACGGACACCATCACCCACTGCTACCTCGAGACAGGTACTTGACACCAAACCCTGCCCACTTCAGATCGTGAAGGTGGAAGGGACTGTGGCCAGCAAGTGGCACCGGCAGGCAGGTCCCTGACTCTCCAAGACCAAGTTTCTGCTGTCCCCACCAGGGCCTGCAGCCAGCCCAAGCCCCGCTTTACCAGCAAGCAGCCCAACACCTTCTCTTGGGCACAGCCCTTCCTCCACACCAGTCGGCCCCACAAATGCCTTGGGACAGTCAAAAATAAAAGGGGAGTAAGTGTTTGAGGTCCGACCACAGATAGATGAGTTGGGCTCCGGAACCAGGCGTCTGCGGTGGGATCTTGGCTCCGCCCTGCCTGGCCGTGCAGCCTCCTCCTCTTAGCGCTTTCGCTTCGGTTCCCCCACTCTTAAAACAGAGGGAGCACTAGGACCCTTCCTTCTCTGAAGGGTGCTGGGAGGACTCGGTGAGATGCTGTGTTTGTTGAAAGCCCAGGCAGGTTGGGATGGGTTGCTAGGCGCCGGGCGGGCAGTTCGAAACCACCGACCTCTCCCCAGGAGAGAGAGAGAGCCTTCTGTCAGAGGGAAACCCACGGGGCAGCACTACCCTGTCCTACAGGGCACTGTGAGTCAGCGTTGACATGGTGGCCACGAGTTTGGTTTTTGAGATGTCTGTCAATGGGTACCCCTGTCAAATCAATTCTGCTCACAGCAACCTGATGTACGACAAACAGGAGGAAGCACTGTGGGGTCCCCCACTATCTTCACAGTGGCTATTGTGAACCCACTGTTACCACCCCTTGACCCATCTTGCCAAGGGGCTTCCTCTTTCCTCAGACCCTCCACATGATCAAGCACGACGTTCTTCTTCAGGGCTTGACTTCTCCTCATAGCATGTCCAAAGCATGTGAGAAGAAATGTCGCCTTGAGACATGCAAGCCCCCTGGACAAGCAGATGGAGCCCGGGCTCCCACTTAAATCCAGCCCAAGTCAAGAACACGTAGTTCTGATGATGTGGCCCTGCTCGACAGTCACCTTCATGAGAGGCTCGCTCAAGATGAGGGTGTGACAGCAAAGTGTGGCGAAGAAAGTCGATGGTGCCCGGCTATCCATCAGAAGCGTGTCTTTGTCTCTGGTGTCTCCAAGACTTCTCTTTATACAAGCAGCCAGCTAAGCGAGGAGTCCACTGAGTCCGCATGGAAGAGGCACACTAGCTTGTGTGATCCAATGATGGCCATTAAATTCAAATATGGCGAAGGGAAAAGTATCAGAGCCAAAATTATGAACACCCGATTTGTAGAAGGCTACAGAGGACAACGGGAGCCCCAAAGCCATCTGCAGAACGTTTGATCAGATGTGGCTGTTGCAGGCAGGGACCACTGTCATTCTGAGAACACCGGATTGGAATCGAGATCTGGCCGGGTGACCTCCTGGTGGATGAGACCTGTGTTGGTTCTGGGTGCAAGTGTCTCTTACTTGTTCCATGATGGAAATTTCTTCCCTGGCTTGGGAATGTGGAGTAATCTTGAGTATTCTTTCTTGCTCAAGATTTGTCCTTCTGTTTTTATATTAGCTTATCCTTACCACCTTAGCTTTGAATTTGGTCATTGTTTCCCAAGTTGCGATCCACGGGAGGAGTGGATGCATAGTGTTAACAACTAACATAGGGGTTGACAGGGGGTGCTGGTGTGGGAGTGGGTGGCAGGGAGGGAGGAGGGACTTCAGGAGTGAGCAACGAAGGTGCAGTCACTGTGATTGCACAAGTCATTTTAAAGATGGCCTAACAATGGGGGGAGGACTTCTAACACTGATATGGTAATGACTGCATAGTTCTTCTGGATATGACTGAATGTGTGTGCTATGTAAATTATATGCTAATAAGCATAAAAGAAGAAGAAGAAGAAATCTCACCATCTGCACTTCGAATGAGCATTCTGGCTGTACTTCCAAGACAGATGTGTTTGTTCTCTCTGCAAGTCCCTGGTATTTCCGATCTTATTCACCAGCACATCATTCGAACACATCAACTCTTTGGTGGTCTTCCTTTTTCACTGTCCAGCTCTCCCGGGCCCATGGGGTGAGTGAAATGCCATGGGGCGGGTCGGGCACACCTGAGCCTGCCCAGAGTAGCTCTGCTCCAAGCAGCACCGAACTCTGCCAGGCCTGTTGTGAAACCGCAACCAAGACCAGGCAACTCCCTCAAAGGTCTCCACTTTTTGTATGGAATTGTAAAGTCGTCTATCCTGAGACTGGTTTGACTTGGCAAGCAGGAAGCACACTGCACAGATGGTTCTGTGCCTGCAGAGCCAGGGCAAAGGGTTACTTGGCGAAGCAGCTGTTAGCGACGGACCCTAGATTACCATGACCCTAGAAGTGCTGGCTTCTCTTTTCCTTCATCAGACACCACTTGGAGCAATCACTCACAGAATTTTGTGATCTCCACAAACCGTAGGGCCAGTGCGTTAAGGATCTTGAGAAATATGGACTTTGGAGGAAATCATTAAAAGTAATACTTTTTTAGAAGTATTAACAAAACATCATCCGTAAAGAATGCTCTAGAAAGGGCTGAGCCCCAGTGGCGTAGTGGTTGTGCGCGGGACTGTGGCCCACTGAGATGGAGGTTCAATTCCAGCAGTGGGGCTGGGCCTCCTACTCCCACCACTGGAGAGCAGTGATTCCGCCCCCCCCCCCCCAAAAAAAAAAGTGCTCTAGAAGGCATCAACTTCCAGACAATTTTGTTTCGCTGCCATAGAAAATCACCATTAGCCCTGAGCTCTAGTAATCCTCTTTTCTCCAAAAACAATGCTGCTGTATCTACCAAGGGAAGTTTGCCTCAAAAGTCAACTTGTACAAACCCTTTTTATATTAACATTTTAAACCATGCCTTCACTGAAGTGAAAGTATAGCTTGTGTTTTTACTTGTTCTTGCTCATTTGTGCAGATCTTAGCAAATGCAGAGGTCATGCCTGGGCCAGTGGTCTGTGGCATTGGTGGAGGCCGTGTTTTTCTGGGCTTGCTTCTCAGCCCTGGTGTGGCTGGAGAAAGTGGTACACGAGCCGATACCATCTCCCTGCACTTGCAGTGGCCTGTGGGAGGCAGGGTGGGAGGTGTTTGTTCTTTTGAGGAGACACGGTAAAAAGGCAGTAACTGGTTAATAAGCGTCCTGTGCATAAAGGAAAACTAACTACCTCACAACCACAAATAGCCAACATTTGGGGAGGATTATGGAATTCTCAAAACCTGAGGCATGACAGCTGCCCCTCTCCCCCACCCAGAAAAATTGACTTCAGAGGACAGCACTGAAGCTATAGCCCAGGGAGAGGGTCATGTGTGATCAGAGCACGCAGAAGCAGATGGAGGGCGAGGGAGAGAAAGTGGAGCACATCCTGGCCCACCAAGCCTTGAGGACAATATTCCCGCTCAGAGTAGCCAATCCACGGAGATGATCAGATGGCCAGCCCCACTATGAGACATGACATCCCTCACTGACCCATAGATCTACAGGAGACAACACTGGAGACACAGTGTGGGAATTTTGCTCAACCGGACCCTACCATGACATCCCTCACTGACTCATAGATGTACAGGAGACAACACTGGAGACCCAATGTGGAATTTCGCCCAACCTGACCCTACCACACGAGGCAAAACACTAAGGGCATGCAGCAAAACAAGGAAGTCCTGAAGGAGTACCAAAAGTAGACTTTGGGGCCAGGGCATGGTACCCTATCAAACTCCACCAGAAAATACTCCTAAAGGTCAACAGATAACCCTTGAAATATTTGCAGGCTTTTTCTTGTGGGGGGTCATTGGGATTTTTGTTTTGTTTTTTGTTGTTGTTGCTTTGCTTTGTCTTGTATTTGTGCATGTTATAATTTCCACAGGTCTATCAAGATTAACAAAGGCTGGATAAACAATCTGGAGGAGAAAGCAATGGGACCAACGGTTCCAGCAGGTCATGTGAGAAGGGGAGGTGGGAAAAAGGAAGTGGTGTTAACCAATCCAGGGACAAGGGAACAACAAGTGATCTAAAACCGGTGGTGAGGAGGGTGTAAGAAGAGGCCTGGTAGGGCTTGATCAAGGGCAATGTAACCAAGAGGAACTAGTGAAACCCAAATGGAGGCTGAGCATGATAGTGGGACAAGAGGAAAGTCAAAGGAAACAGAGGAAAGAACTAGAAGGCAAAGAACTAGAGGCCTAAATAAAGGCATGTACATATGTAAATATAGTGTATATATGAGGATGGGAAAATAGATCTATGTGCATATATTTATACATTTGGTATTAAGCTAACAGATGGACATTGAGCCTCCACTCAAGTACTCCCTCAATGCAAGAATACTTTGTTCTATTAAACTGACATCCCATGACACTCAACTTCCCTACACGATCACTGAAGACAAAGCAAGTGCATAGCAAAGGTGGTGAAGAAAACTGATGGTGCCGGCTATCAAAAGATATACCGTCTGGGGTGGGGGTCTTAAAGGTTTGAAGATAAATAAGCGGCCATCTAGTTCAGGAGCAACAAAGTCCATGTAGAAGAAGCACACGAGCCTGTGTGACCACAAAGTGTCGATAAGATCAGGTATCGGGCATCAAAGAACAAAAAATTATATCATTGTGAATGAGGGGGAGTGTGGAGTGGAGACCCAATGCCCATCTGTAGACAAGTGGACACCCCCTTACAGAAGGGGTTCAGTGGAGCAATGATGAAATATACAACTTTTCTCTAGTTTATAAATGCTTCCTTCCCCCCACTATCATGATCCCAACTCTACCTTACATATCCGGCTAGACCAGAGGATATAAATTGGTACAGACAGGAACCGGAAACACAGGGAATCCAGGGCAGATGATCCCTTCAGGACCAGTGGCGAGTGGTGACACCGGGAGGGTAGATGGATGGTGGGGTAGAAAAGGGGAACTGATGACAAGGATCTGCATATAACCTCCCGGGGGGTGGGGGAGGGGGATGAACAACAGAAAAGTGGGTGAAGGGAGATGTCGGACAAAGGATAAGGTAAGACAAAATAATAATTTATAAACTATCAAGGGTTCACGAGGGAGAGGGTAGTGGCAAGGGAGGGGAAATAATGAGCTGATACCAAGGGCTCCAGTAGAAAGCGGATGTTTGGAGAATGATGATGAAAACAAATGTACAAATGTACTTGACACAATGGATGGATATGGATTGTGATGAGTTGCACGAGCCCCCATAAAATGACAAAAAAAAAACAAAACCCCACAACATCAAAAACCGAACCAATTTAAAAAAAAAAAGGAAAAGAAACACTTAGGCACGAATGTTCTCCAAAGCACGGGTTGTGGTGAGATTCGGTTAGACCTGGGCATCCGTCTCTTCAACGGCTCTCCCTGCCTCCAGGACCCAATCCCCCGCGCCTTAGCTGGCGTCGGAGGCCCTTTGCAATGAGCCCCGCTTTTGCCTCTGCGGCATCTCTCCTGCCCTCGCCCCTGGCCACACCTTGCTCCTTCCCTGAGAACCCGCTCACAATCCCCTCCACGCTTTCTCCCGTGCTAAGCAGAGATCACCAATCCTTTCACGGTGCACTGCCACTTTACTAGCTGTGTTTACTCCGCTCTTCCTACCTGGACTGCACACCACCTGGGGTGCAGGGCTCGAACTCATTTGAATACAACAAATGTCTAGCCCAGGGCTTGGCAAAGATGGGAGGATTCAATATGTCTTCTTATATTAAATTTTTTTAAAAACCCTACCTGGAAAATACCCAAGAGCCCTCAAGGTAACCCAAGCCATGCCACATATCCTCCCAAAACATATCTATCCCATTCAATGACAACCCCCAACACACATCTGTCCTACTCCAGTGCCAGTCTAAAGGGCCCACTCAATAGAAGCATCCGGAAGCCACTTGGGGTTTAAATCTGTGACATTTCCTCTTGAAGATTCAATGTGGCCTTTCTAGATAGGGGCTCCCATGCACTCAGTGGCTGGTGAGGTGGCGCTGGGAACTCTGAAGAGGACTGATTACTTCATGGTCTGCCTGGGGAGGGCATGCCTGGAAACTGATAAGGAGCTTGTTCAGGCCCCAGCTTTGTCCAGAAGACCGTGCGGGGTGACGTGGCCGCCGTGAGGGGCGACAGCATCCTGAGAATTTGCCAAGTCACGGAACTAAGAGTCGTCACACTTGCCCCAGCAAGGCCCAGAGGAAGCAAAACCTGGGGAGGTCCCAGAGAAGAGCCCTTGCAGACCAGAGCGGTGCAGCCGTGTGACTTCTGAGCAGCTGCTGGTTCCAAGTGGCAGCCGTTACTTCCCAAATGAACCCAGAACTATCCGTGGGGTGAGTCCTGTGTAGCCGCTTCCACGGAAGTCACCAGGCTGGGGAGTGGCTGGTCTGACCTCTGCCTCTAAGAACCAGCTTTGGGCTGATGCCCATGCTGCGGCTGACTTCACCCTGCTTGTGAAGGCAGAAGTCTGTGTGCTCAGCATCAGCCAGAATGCACTCTGGCTCGTTTTGCGGTGTGTTTGTGTGAAGGGCGTGGGGAGCAAAGGGCTCTGCAGGGGGTGGGGGCGAGGGGCGAGGTGTCTGTGTTTGCCCCTGGCCAAATGTAGGTCTAGTTCCCCCAGGAGGAGAATGCTCTCGTGGCTCCACAAAAAGGGTCCTCCTCTTGCGTCTCAAGCACAGGCTGAGACGACTCCCCTCAGAAGAGACAGTCATGCAGGTTGGCGCTAGAGGGAC
>PVJH01042740.1:0-14081 GCA_004026705.1 Nesogale talazaci
CCCCCCCCCCCCCCCCCCCCCGCCCCTTTTGATCAAGATTCTCCTACGGAGTCTTTGATCTGAATGTTTACAATGATAGCTGAACACCATCCAGAATTCATGGAGACAGTTTAGCCACACATCCTATATCCACTTCGTCTGATTCCTGACTCTCTGCCCAAGAAGTCTGTTTGAATTTTGATTTGAACTGGTGTTGACAGTCAGTATAGCTTGCTTTAGGTAGACTTGACATCACAACATGGGGCATCTTAGCAACATGGGGACTCTTTCTATTTACTAAAATCACAGTAGCATTTCACAACTTCCACTTTATAAATACTCTATCACATCCCTGATTAAATTTATTCCTGTTTTATTCTCTTAGATGCAGTTATAAATGGAATCATTTTCTTAATTATTTGTCTTTCAGATTTCTCTTTTTTTGGGGAGGGGGGGCAATCACTCCTCTCAGGTGGTGGGATAGGAGGCCCAGCCTTTGCTCTGTGGAGCTGGAATCGAACCTCCATCCCTGCAGTCCCGCGCACAAACACCACGCCACCGGGGCTCAGCCTCAGATTTCTTTCTTTCTTTTTTTTTATTTTTGGCATCACTGCCCTCAGGTGGTGGGAGTAGGAGGCCCAGCCTTTGCTCCTGGGAGCCGGAATTGAACCTCCATCCCAGTGGGCCTCAGTTCCGCGCACAACCATGACGCCACCAGGGCTCAGCCCCTCAGCCTCAGATTTCTTACAGCTGGTATAAACGTAGTGAACTTCTGTTAACCTATACCTTGCAAAAGTGCTAGTAACTTTTCATATTTTTGGAATACCTATATATAGGTTCATATCATCCCTGAATAGAGATTACTTACTTTTTTCCTAATGTAGATACCTTTTATTTTTTTGACTTTTACTATGGCTAGAACTTCTAATGTAATACGAAGTAGAAGCTATGAGAGTAAGGACTCCTTCCTCCCCAATACCTCCAACTTGTCTTTTAAAAAAAAAAAATCTCCCACTTGTCCTGTTTTAAGGGGATGTGTTGTGATTTTTGGCTTTCTCTATGGATACTCTAAATTCTATGGAAGAACTTAAATCTATGTCTTCTTGAGGATTTTCATTAAAAAGGAACGTTGAACTTTTCTGAAATGTTTTATTTCACATCTTATAAAGACTATTCTGTTCTTTTTGTTCTGTTGATGAAGTATATTGCATTGGTTGGGTATATGTGTGGCATCACTGCCCTGGTGGCAGTAGGAAGCCCAGCCTTGCTCCTGGAGAGCCGCTGCTGAATTTAAACCGTCAACCCTGTGGACTGCAGTCCCGCACACAATCACTGCGCCACCGGGGCTCAGCTGGTTGGATTTTTTTAAAACCACATTTTACATGTTGTTTTTGAATTGAGGGTACATACATAATTTCATAGTTCACTTGGTTTTTCTCATGCTGACTGCATTCAAGGAAAAGTCCCACGTGGCCATGTGTATGCCAATGATGCTGTTCGGTTCTGTTGCCATTATTTACTTTAGGGTTTTGCCTCTCTGCCCTATGGTTGTCTTCTTATGTGTTATCCGCTGAGCTTGGCTCTCAGGTCAGCGTTCCTCTTCACGCTTACAGGGCACTTAGGTAGTCTTCTAGGGCATTCGTTGGTTCACTAGCCTCTTGCTGTGTCTGTTCTCACCTTGCTGAGGGTCCCGTAGGCTTTGCGTTCATCTCCTTTCAGTACAGAGGAACCTCCTCCTTGATGGCCTCTCTCACGCTCATCGCTGCCCTTAGCTATTTCTCTTCCTTCTCCGTGAGTTCCGGTAGCTATAGAATTCTCATGAAGCTCTTTCTGCATTGGCAGCTTCACAAAGCCGGAACCTCTTTCTGGCCTTCCAGGTGAGATTTGATTCTGGCCCTGTGTGGGGAGGGAAATGTGAATACTTTGCAGGTTTAACCTTGGGGCCCAGGCATTCATGGGACACATGGAAAAAGTTTCTTGGAAAATCAATTAGATTGCCTACTAAGTAGTTCCACAATGCCCTACATTAAAATGGCTTTATGCCTTACAAGCTCCCCACCAGAGGTCAACCCGGCCATCGTCTGAAAATTTCCACTTTGCTTTGTTTTGAAGGTTTCCACTTGGCAAGAGCCCAGGGTCTTTCAATCGGTGATTGTATGAGTTTATGCCAATCTCTAATCTGGGCTCCGGTTTCCTTATTTGTAAAAGTAGATTATCTCGAAAATCCCTCTTTTGTAGTAGTCGATGACTCTAAATCGTGAAAGCTTATTTCCTTTGCACTGAATGGGGAAGGTGCTGTAGAAGCTGGCCAAATCCAGCGTTTTGTTGATTCTGGTTTACTTTGGTTGCATTTGTCCTGACAACCCAATGATCTGTTTTTCCATTTTAAAGGTTCTTTGGGGAAGGAATGTAATCTGAAAGCCTCTGGACAGCCTGGCCAAGATAGCCGTATCGCCTTTCCGTTGAGCTAAGGAGTGCATAGACACTGGCTCTCCTGTCCCAGTGTACGGCCTTGGGAACAAGGGGCTGACTTTATTTTTATCTACATATTGTGCTAGAGCAGTGGTTCTCAACTTTCCTAATCCTGTGACCCTTTAATACAGTTTCTCATGTTGTGGTGACAACCCCCGCCCCCCAACCATAAGATTATTTTCGTTGCTATTTCATAACTGTCACTTTGCTACTGTTACGAATCATCATGTAAATATCTGATATACAGGATGTATTTTCATTGTTACAAATTGAACATAATTCAAGCATCGTGATGAATCACAAAACCAACATGCAATTCTATGTTGTGGAGTATTTATTATCTAATTACAAATAAATGAAATTTTGTAGCCTGGGTAACAGTCTTCCCACTGGGTATTCCTAGGTGCGTGCATGTCTGTATGTGAGTGAACAGGATGTTCGACCCCTAAAGGAGTCAGGACCCAAAGATTGAGAACCACTGTCCTAGAGGGTTCTAAGGTTTCACTGGGTTAGTTGGTGAGCTTCCCAGAAGCAGTGCTGGGCAGTTTTACAATATTGCCCCCTTGCTGGGGGCCCCAAACTCATTCTACAGCTGTGGGTTGATTAGTACTGATAAAACTATGAGTGAGAGAGGGAGAGGGAGAGAGAGAGAGAGAGAGAGTGTGTGTTTTCTCATACCCTGGGTGGCTTGTAGTTTTGTGAAATGGGGAGACCAGGTATATTTTTATCCACATCTGGAATTTGGGCTCATGAAAGTAGAGGCCGGGTAAAGCCTTGACTAAACTAATCTAAGTGGGTGACTCTGGGTCTGGTGCAGTGGTTGTCAACTTTACTAATGCTGTGGCCCTGTAATAGAGTTCTTTATGTGTGGTGACCCCCAACCATAAAATTATTTTCATTGCTACTTCATAGCTGTCGTTTTGTTACTGTTCTGAATGGAGCGACCCATGTGAAAGGGGTGACCCCCCAGGGGGTTGAGACCCATAGGTTAAGAACTGCTGGTTTAGTGGGAGGCTCGGTTATCCAGGGTGTTGGGATTGAAGAGTGCTGGATTGGGGTCCTGGAGTCCTCGATTAGGGCAAATTCTGAATGGCTCTGAGCATCTTTCTGTGTCAGATGATGATGTGGAATGTTTGTGGAAGCATTAACCATAATTGCCCAAGAGTAGGGAATGGCTGAAGGGGAGGCTTCAACTTCAAGATTTCACTCTTGGAAACTCTTATGGTGGTTATAGTTTGTTTTTTCTTTTCCCTAGAGGAACTCTATTATCTCCAGGGGGTTCAATACTTAGCTTGTTTACAGAATATCTTCTATTTAAAAGCATTAATCAGGGACTGAGCCCCGGTGGCGTAGTGGTTGTGCGCGGGACTGCGGCCCACTGGGACAGAGGTTCAATTCCAGCAGTGGGGCTGGGCCTCCTACTCCCACCACCGGAGAGCAGTGATGCCCACCCCCCCCAAAAAAAAAGTCACCCTAAAAACATTAATCAGACCATACATGCTGCGTAGTGCTTAACTTACGCAATTAATAACGAGTAAAAAGTTGTGTGGGTAGGTAAGGTGATTTTCTTGAATACTTGTGTGTCTGCAGTACATCTGATTGTCCACTAGAGGACAACAAAGCCCATCTGTAGCCACTATTTTTGAAGTATGCTCAATAAACACGCTAAACACTGTGAGCCTAAAATTCTTCAGTTTATTTTCCCTCGGAAAGGTTTTGCTGCTCTTAAAATAGAACATCTATAGAAGGCGCTGCCTGCCAGAGAGGCTTCTCCCCTGTCCCCAGGGTTAGGCTTGGAACCCAGCTTCAGGCTTCCAGAACTCGCTCTGCCAACACCTTGGTCACTCGATTGAAGCCTGGGCTTCCAGGATACCGGTGTTCCCTCAGAGGAAGACTCTGTGCTGGCAGCTTGAGGTTCGTTAGGCACTCAGCTGCTGACCCACCCCAAAGAGCAGAGAGCACATGGTGAGCAGTCTGCTTTGGCAAAGAGCTCGGCTGCCTAGGGCAGGGCAGCGGTGCTGCTGATGGTACATCTGCTGGCAGGAGGCAGCCAGGGTGTGAAGGTGGCCGCCGGGGCCGTTGTCAGTGCGAGGAGCTGGACAGCCTGCCTCAGCGTGCTCACAGCAGCTACTGTGGTGCTTGCACTTCACCTGCCTGCCTTCGTGAAGTTCCCTTTAAGCTGCTCTGGGTGCATGTAGACCAGAAATACTTGAAAAACACCCAACAATGACCTTCTGACTGACAGTCATCAAATCAGTTGCCTCTCTCCCCCCCAATGTAATTTCTGTGGAACAAAATGCCTTAGAATGTGTCTGGTTTTAATGGAAAGGGTGGCATTGACCCTTGAAATTTTCTGATGGAAGAAAACAATGCATCCAGCAGAACTTCTAAGTTTCCATTTTCATTAGCATTTGCGAGGGGGCAGAATGTGCACGGGTGAAAGGGACCAGTGTCGAGGAGGTTGGGAAGAAAGCAAATGTCTGGAAGCTGATTGTGGCAGGGCTCGTGCCATCCTGGCTGACTCTCGGACACTGCGCGGGACTCCAGGGTCTGCTCGGGGCGGCAGGGCTGTGCAGGACGCAGACCTTTCTCGGCCAGGGGGCACTGTTGCGTTACTCTGCTCCAAACATGCCTGAAGCTTGGAGTGTTATTAGAAGAGACACCACCCACTCCCACCTCTGTCCAAGCCCCTTGACATGTTCTCCCCCCTCTCCCCTTCAGCGCCTTGCTAGCTTCTGTAACAGTAAATGGCTTAGAGTGGAGGAGCTCGGAGAGGGAGCTGTGCTAGGGTTCTGCCTCCCCCACATCTAGTCTTAGAAGAATCCCCATTTCCTGTATTCAAGGTCATTGTTTAATGCTTGCCTCATCTATTCTCTGTCTAGGTCGCATCTGCACTAGAAAAATGGAAGGCAGCAATCAGAGAAGCTCAGACTTTTTCTAGAATGCATGTTCTACTTGGCATGCTTGATGCCTGTATCAAGTGGGATATGTCAGCAGAAAATGCTCGGTGCAAAGTTTGCCGAAAGAAAGGTAAACAGGGGCTGGAGTTGATCCCATACACATGTAGAGGAGCAGACTTTTTTGGTGTCCTAGAGGCCTGTGCGGGGTGGCCTGGGCTGTCCTCCCAACAGACCACAAGCTTTCCTTTCGACAGGAAAGACTCAGTGCATCTACCTCAAGATCTCGAGCTGTGGGCATCAGTGAAGTAAGACAGGGCCAGCTGGCAGGGGGGTGCCTTTGCGCTCGATGGGGAAGGCTTGGCCAGAGTCCTGTCATCCGGACACCTCGCAGAGCCGGGTTGTCCTGAGTATGCAGGGACGGAGGGCGCCATTGCTGCCAACTCCTCAGGGACTGACTGACTGCTCAGTGGTCACTGTTCACAGAGAACCAGGCAGTGGTTTCATTATCAGGAAGGGAAATCCTATGAAGAAGCATTCAGCTGCTCTAACAAGCCCTCTCAGAAGAACAGGGAGTGGAATAGCAACCCCGGCTGGTTGGTGAGAGATCTCTTGACAGCTGGAGGCACATAAGGACTGGCGGGGAAACGTTGGAGGGGGTCGGAGAAAGGGCAGCACTGTACTCTACTTAGGGGGTGTAGCTCCTGGCAGGTGAGGAGTGGAAGCAGCATGGTCTGCAGTTACTTGGATTTTGTGACCTTGTGAATGCTACTAAAGGTCTTGAGTCGCCCTGGCAGAGCAGATCTAGGGGGTTTTGCGTCAGGACAGCTGATCCCTAAGTGCCATTCAAGCTTAGTTTGTACTACCTGTCCTTTCAGATGGCTTCTTGGGGTTTTGCCAGGGCGGGCGTGTGCTGGGCTGTTGCAGTGTTTGCTCGTTCTCGAGCCTGATTGAAGGGGAGCCGCTCTTCCTTACAACTCAGTGGTGGAGTCTCACTTGTGACCGGGCCGTGCGTGTTTATCTCTGTGCAGGTGAGGATGACAAACTGATCCTGTGTGACGAGTGCAATAAAGCCTTCCACCTGTTCTGTCTGCGGCCGGCCCTCTATGAAGTTCCAGATGGTGAGTGGCAGTGCCCAGCCTGCCAGCCTGCTACCGCCAGGCGCAACTCCCGGGGCAGGTGAGACCTTTTCCTCTTAACAATGAATCTAAGTCACTATTATTTGTGAGCATCAGGTATTCCAACAGGGTAAGTATGAGGAGCTCTAAGACCATCTTTAGGCCAGAGAGTCTGAGCATTGGAAGGATCGCCATTGGAGCTCAGAGCACGGTTTCATTTAATTTGGGCTGAATGCTGGCTGGGTGTGGTTTTGTGTCTTTCCAGACTTTATTTTGCCTTTTCTTACAGACTGGACACTACTTCGTTCTTTGGTGGTCTTTGCATCCACCCCCTGCTAAATTTGTCAAGGAAATGCCCCACTCACTCTCCATGTGGCTGTGCAAAGTGGTGCAGGGGAGGGCAGCACGTAGGCACTCTGACTGGATGTTTGATAACAACCCCTCTCTCCCCCCTCAACGCCCCCCCCCACACACACACACAACCCCCATTGCCCCAGCAGTATCACCCAGGTATTTCTGATGGAGGAGTCAAATCCTTACTTCCAAGCTAAATCCTTACTTCCAAACTCATAGCTGCCCATGCGCCACTGACATTTCTCTACTCTTCTGGTAGCGCATTTAGAATGAATCATTCCTCTTCTGGGTTCCAGTGAGCTTGAGCCCTTTCAGCACTGCCCCATGCCCCCAAGCCTCTGCAGGGGACCTCGTCTCCTAGGGTTCCACAGCCCAGCTGAAATGTCACTGCTTTTTTCAACCATTCTTGGAAGGAGTTGTTTCCCTGTTTCTACCAGAGCTGGTGATTTCTCATCAGTGTGGCTGCACCCTGGTTTTAGGGTGACTTTGTCCACGACTGGTGGTGAGTGGCTTGAGATTAGACTATAAACAAATATATGTCCATAGCTCTAGTCTCCTGTCATTGTCTAGAAATGTGTATGTATGTGTATACACACACACACACACGCCTGTATTTAGACCTCTACAAATGTTAGTACTTCCTCTCAGCTACATTGTCCTTGATCAAGCTTCCCCCTACCCCCCACCCCCACCCCAGCATCCTATGTCCTCGGTATCAATTTTAGCTCACATATTTATTTATAAAGTATTACGGTAGCAGATGGACATTTGGCCTCCACTCGAGTCCTCCCTCAACACAAGAACAATTTGTTCTACTAATAAGGCACTTTGTGATGTTCACCCTTCCTGACATAATTGCTGAAGACAAAATGGGTACATAAGCAAATGTGGTGAAGAAAGCTGATGGTACCTGGCTCTCAAAAGATACAGTGTCCGGGGTCTTAAAAGGCTTGAAGATAAACATGTGGCCATCTAGCTCAGAAGGAACAAAGCCCACATAGAAAAAGCACATCAGCCTGTGTGAGCACACGGTGTCGATGGGATTAGGAATCGCATCAAAGACCCAAAACAAACTAAAGGCATATCAGTGGGATGAGAGGGAGATCAAGTGGAGACCCAAAGCCCCATCAATACTCAGACAGCCCCTGTCAGAACGGCCATAAAGAAGAGAAGATCCAGTCAAGTTGCAGTATAGCACAGATGAAATATACAACCAGCATCCTCTAGTTCTTTAATGCTTTTCTCCCCAACTACCATGACGTCAATTTTGTCTTACAAATCTGGTTAGACCAGAACATGTACACTGGTAAAGATACGAGCTCAGGGAATCCAGAACAAATAGATCCCTCAGGACTAATAAGAGGAGCAGTGAATACTAGGATAGAGGGGCCCTGGAGGGAATAAAGGGGAACCAATCACAATGATTGACATAGGGCCCCCATCCCAGGAGCATGGACAATAAAAAGTGGGTGAAATGAGACAGCAGTCAGGGTAAGACACGAAAAAAAAAAAAAGAATTTGTAAATTATCAAGGTGGCATGGGGAAGCGTGGGGATACAAGGGGGTAAAAGGAGTTGATGCCAGGGGCTCCAGTAGAAAGAATGTTTTGAAAAAGATGATGATAGCATATGTACAGTTATGTTTGTGTTTTTTGTTTGTTTTTGTGGGCATTACTGCCCCATGGTGGGAGTAGGAGGGCAAGCCTTGCTCCTGGAGAGCTGCTGCTGGATTTGAACCGTCAACTATGTGGACCGCAGTCCCACACACAATCACTACGCCACCAGGGCTCAGCCCCTGTACAGTTATGTTTTACAAAAGGGATTTATGTTTGGATTGTGACGAGCTGTAAGAGCGCCCAATAAAATAAAATAAAATGTTTTTAAGTGACTTCATTAAAAAGACTCCCTGCAGCCACCGGGACAGGGTGGTGCTGATTCTTGTTCTGTGAACAGCAAGGGCAGGTGGCAGTTTTAAAACACACCCCAGCTCCAGCAAGGCCAAGGCAGGTACCCTCCCCCCATTAATAGTTTTGTTGGTATAGGATTTATATATCATACAAAAGTTGTATAATCACCAGCATGGTCCGTTTCAGAGCATTTTCTTTTTTCACACTGGTTGTTACCTCCAGGGTGCCTGCAACCTTGCCTGCTATGCCTAAGCCCAGGGTCCCATTCTGCATGCTGATCTGGGAGGTGGTGAGAGCCAGCACAAATAGGCTCTCACTTGAGCCTTCTTTTCAAGGGCCGAGCTGTTTGATCCTGCCCCTCCCCTCCCCAACCCCCCCCCCCCCAGCAGTTTTACTCGGCTATTTCTCGCCCCATTCCAGCCACACTGACATGCGGCAGGCTACTCTGCTGTGGTGGGGCTTTGGACCAGCTGTTCTGAGCTGGGATTACCCTGGCTTTGATGGTACAATCATCTGCAAGCTGTTTCAGCTCCTGGAAGTGGGCCATCAAGGTGGAGTAACACCTGTCCGGGCTCTGTTTAGCCTTTGTCCACCCCAGAGTTGGGGACAGCTTTTAATACCTTAAGTGTTACATTATCTGGCTTTTTACTGAGACAAAGGGATTAGTGTTTTGTTTGGGGGCACAGAGGTTGAATTGGAAGCACAGAGGTCATGATAGCTGTTGCCATTGCTGTCTTACTTGAGCGATCTGGGCCTTGTGAAGAGAGCCGGGCTGTTGAGGCTTCGATTTTCATTTTATTTCTTGTGTCCTGGCCTGAATTCAGTTCCCATCCCTCCATATTCCCCCAACACACACCCCACCCCTAATTATCAGATGTGTGTAGTCTGAAGAGAGAAAAGTTGCCCAGAACCTTGTAGAACTTCTGCCCTCCTCAGGGCCACTTTTGCCTAGAAACCATTAGCTTACGTGCTTTTTCCTTCTCATAGGAATTATACCGAAGAATCTGCCACTGAGGACAGTGAAGATGAGGAGAGTGAATCAGAGGAAGAGGAGGAGGAAGAAGAGGAAGAGGAGGAAGAAGAGGAGGAAGATTATGAGGTGGCAGGGTTGCGATGTAAGTATATTCCCTTTGCCTTCACAGATCACCTCACAGACTGAAGCTGGCAGCCAGCAGCTAGTTTGGCACCAGATGAGTCACTGTGGCCATTTTGCTGCCGTCCCCATCCTCGGCCTGCTGTGGCTGTAGGTCAGCTGTCATGTCTTCAAAGTGGTTTTACAAGATGCCACTTAAACACCCTCCCAAGTAGGAGGTTGGCTTGGTCCCCAAGCCCCAAGCTGTGGCAGATCCACCAGGTCTGGGATTTGGTGGCATTTGGCTGCAGAAGAGCCACAGCAGCCATGCTGCTACTGGGTTCCAGACCAGGTTGCTGTTTCTGACGCGCGCGCGCACCCCCCCCCCCCCCCCCCCCCCCCCCCCCCCCCCCCCCAAGCGGTAGGGAATTGCTGGTCAGGAGTAGACAGGTGTTCTCTTGGCAGAGCCTCTCAGAGACTTCTTCTCTTTGGTCACTGTGATACCCTCTCCCTGGGCTTACCACGGTGATTGCCTGATTTGAAATGGGATAGCTGGTTTTCCCATGACTCGAACCCAAACAAACCCAGCGCTATCCTGTCTATTTTGGCTCACAATGACCCTTGTATAGAGTTGGCCACGCTGTGGATCTGTACAGGAGGAGATCGCCTCACAGTTCTCCCTTGGAGGGGCTGTTGGGTTTGAACCACTGACTTTGCGATTAATAGCCTAACACTTTGCTGATCATGCCACCAGGCCTCCTTTTTCCCGTGGCTCAGGCATTCAGGTTCAGACTGTCTACTGGATTCCAGTAGGACAAGAGAGACCTTGTCACATAGGTTTACTTTGTAGACTCTCACACATCTTGGTTATCTTGGTGGGTAAAGCCTAAAGTCCCATCACCTTTCCCTTTCTTTTTGTTAAACAGCCTCACTCTTTACAAAACAGCCTTCTTTGTAGGTAAGGAACAAAGAGACCACCGATCCAGGCTTCTTGGTGTTTTTTTTCCAAATCAAGCTCTGAACCACCGTATGTGGTAGAGCAGGGGTTCTCAGCCTCCCTCCTGCCACGACTCTTTAATATCGTTCCTCATGT
Organism: Nesogale talazaci; assembly: GCA_004026705.1. Classification (NCBI taxonomy): domain Eukaryota; kingdom Metazoa; phylum Chordata; class Mammalia; order Afrosoricida; family Tenrecidae; genus Nesogale; species Nesogale talazaci. Next base: position 10,892 of record PVJH01042740.1, read on the forward strand.
GGTGGTGACCTCCCCCCTCCCCACCCCAACGCACACCATAAGATTACTTTCATTGCTACTTCATAACTATAATTTTGCTGCTGTTATGAATTGAGTGACCGCTGTGAAAGGGTCACTCAAACCCCAAAGGGGTTGTGACCCACAGGTTGCAAACCGCTGGGGTAGAAGGAGAAAGGGCAGACATTTGGCCTCTCAGGGCAGTGCCCTGAGCCTCCCTCAATCAAGTCTTTGGGCTTACACACCTGCTTCCTTGCTCCCATCCTGCTCTTTCCCTCCAGGCTTGTCCCCGGAGACACCTTAATTCCTCCATTCCTGTGAGACCTCCCATGTGTTTGTTCATGAGTTCTCACGTGTGCCCGGGGCAAGTGGACAGGAGGCCATGGGTCCTGCATCAGTAGGAAGCCCTCAGCCACCAGCCAGATTCGTGGTCTGGACCCCATTTGAGGACAGATGCTGAGTAGACCAGGAGCCTGACTCATTTCACTTCTCACTCCCAGCTCTCTCTTGCTCTCTTTCTAGTGTGTTGTTTCATCTCCAGGCTCCCAAGGTCCCTCCAGCCAGAATCGTCTAGAAGGTGTTTGAGATGTCAGAACCCTTTTTTGGTTCACCAAGGAGATGGCTCCCTGGGGCAGACACTTAAGGGCATCCCAAGTTCTCTTTCTCCCTAGTCTTGAGTGAGGGACCCTGAAATAGCAGAGCGGTGTGCCTGGTTGGTGAGACATGAGCATTAGTCTCTAGATGTGTGGCCCCTCTGCGCCCCTGATCTCTGGCCAGTCTGACCTCCCGCTTTCCAGAGTTGGCGAGGAAAAGTCCGGGCAACTGTCCGTGGAGAAATCAGACGTCTTTGAGAGCTCGTGCTGAGCAGTGCTGACCGACCTGCCATCGAGCAGTGCTGGGAGCTCAAGTCTGAGGCAGCGGCCTTGCATCCTCCTCGGGGGTCCTGACAGGGCTGCTGTAGAAGGGCCCTAGACCACTGACCAGACAGACAGGAAGGAAGGCACGGCTCCCCAGGCCCCCTGGGTCCAGCGAGAGAGACTGCAGGCCTCATGGTTGTGTGAGCCTTTCTCTGAAAAGCCCGAGAGTCAGCCAGTGTCTGCTCTTGTGGGAATGATGATACCCTGTGTCCCCAGCGTCTCCTGGCTCCATTTGCTGTGACTCCTGCTGGACCCTCATTTCTGGGCATAACTGGAAGGACCCCTGAAGGCCTGTTACAGGCCCTTGGGAGTGAAGGAAGATAGCCAGTCCCCCTTTCTTGCTGCTGCCTCTGGAAGGGGTGGCATGTGGCTCCCATGTCCTGTGAGGCAAGCAGGAGGCATGTCCTCCAGAACCGACCACAGGAAGCTGGCTTGTCAGATGACCCCTGCTCTCCACCCCCCACCCCCCCACCCCGGACGTGCTCAGCCTCCTCAGCTGTTCTGCTCTGAATCCCGTTTTTCATTCAGTGAGACCTCGGAAGACCGTTCGGGGCAAGCAGAGTGCTACCCCTCTGGCAGCACGGCCTGGCCGGCGGCCTGGGAAGAAGCCGCATCCTGTCCGGAGGTCTCGGTCAAAGGCACCTCCTGTCGATGACGCCGCCGAGGTGGACGAGCTAGTAAGAATGAGCTCTTGGCTTTCTGCTGACTATGTGGTTTCTCCCTCCCATCCCATCCCTTGCTCTGCACAAGGGAAGCCATTAAGCAACAGGTGGAAGCTTCCCCAGCCCCCACCCCACCCCCTTTGGAGGCTGATAAGGGTGGGTCTGTGAGCAGACAGACCCAGGCCCTCCAAGAACAGCTATGTCAGGCATCCCCTGCTAGCCTGCAAATCCCATCTCCTTTAGCGAGCAGGCAGCCGCAGCGTGTCAGGGTTCTAAAATAGTCCCCCTGTGTCTCCAGTGGGCTCAAAGGGGCTGGGTGAACGCAGTGGGAATGTCAGCAATGCTGGCGCTCCGCCTGCTGCCGGGTCTCCTGCCGACAGTTGTTCTGGGAGGGACTCGGGCACCCCCACCCCGTCGGCTGCAATCCCGTGCCTTTGCCTGAGATCTCCCCTATGCCGTAAAGGCCACAAAGAGGCTCCTAAAAATGTGCTTGCTTCTGCAGATCAGGTTGGGGCTGATGGGGCCATTGAGCAAGTCACGAGGGAGACAAGGGTATAAAGGAGTCTCCCACGGGACCTCTGCTGACTCCACTGGGCTGGGGTGTCTGTCCTGAGAGAGACCCGCCTCCTTCGCCAGGGCTGCTGAGGCCTGTAGTGGACAAGCTCAGTTCAAGGGGGGAGCGCAGTTTTGCCTCCCTCAAGCCCACCCCCACTGCCCAGAAGTGGCTGCAGGTGGTCTGGGTTCCATCCCTGGAGTAATCCCACCTCTAGGTCCTTTGCTCTTAGAAGACCAGGGACCTTCTCTGGCCACCCACCATCACTCATGTGCCAGCTGCCCTGTGCTGCAGTAGTAGCCAGCTTTCCCCGGGGAAGAAGGGGCCCGTGGGCTGAGGGGGCTCCCACCTGAATACCCGCCCCAGAAGATGATGGCACTTTGTTTCCCCTGCTCCTTCACATCCCTTCCAGCTGATGTGCCCTCTGCCCTGCCTCCTCCCTTCCCTGTAACAACATGTCATCTGTCTTTGGCGCCAGATACTTCAAACCAAGCGGAGCTCCCGGAGGCAGAGCCTGGAGTTGCAGAAGTGTGAAGAGATCCTCCACAAGATGGTGAAGTACCGCTTCAGCTGGCCTTTCAGGTGGGCTCCCATCGCCACCAGGGAAAGAGGGAGGAGGGCCCGCGCTCAGCTGCTCCCGGGTCCCTTGCTTTGCCTGGGGGCGGGCAGCTCTTAGTCCAGCACTTTCTTCTCTGTAGGGAGCCTGTGACCCGAGATGAGGCCGAAGACTACTACGACGTGATCACCCACCCCATGGACTTCCAGACAATGCAGAGTAAGTGCTCCTGTGGGAGCTACCGCTCTGTGCAGGAGTTCCTCACCGACGTGAAGCAAGTGTTTGCCAACGCAGAGCTGTACAACTGCCGCGGCAGCCCCGTGCTGAGTTGCATGGCGAAGACAGAACAGTGTCTGGTGGCCCTGCTACATAAACACCTTCCAGGCCACTCGTACGTACGCCGGAAACGCAAGAAGTTTCCTGATCGCCTCCCTGAAGACGAAGGGGACAGCGAACCGGAGCCCATTGGGCAGTCCAGGGCACGAAGACAGAAGAAGTAGAGCGG
>PVJH01042741.1:0-14044 GCA_004026705.1 Nesogale talazaci
TCTTCATTGCTATGGAGGAAGGGGAAGGGGCAGAACAAAGACCACGAGACCTGGAATGCATGGATTGGAAAGCTGAACTCTTCACTTACTGCAAATTTTGCTCAGAGAGGTCAATCTTCCTGAGATGCAATTTCCGCAGAATATCCTGAGTTTCATGAAGATTTGAAGAGAAAAAGTGTGTGCGGTCCATGCTCTATAGTAGGTAATGGAAACTTCTTAGTTCCCTTCCTTTTCTTCTGAGTTCTTTAGCGGCATGTGATAGATGACCCCATGAACCAGACTCTTGATGACCCTTGGAAGCCAGCAGGGTGATGTGCAGACAGGATGGCAGACTTGCCCTCCTCACACTCGGGTCCTCACAGCGCCTCTCTCAGAAGGAGAAATCCTTTCACATTGGCCTCTGAACACCGAGGAAGTGAAGCCTTTGGCAACTGAGCCTCGACATATGGCGACTCTCCTGTTTGCTGTCAGAACAGAGCCTGAGTCTGCATGCAAACACTATGCATTTTAATTGGATTCCATTTTGCTACTCATCTCCCCTCTCTCCTCTGAAATCACTGTGCTGGACAGAGGTGTGTTTGGAGCGGTCACTGTCAGAGGAGCCTGGATGATGGGGAATGGGCTTGAGTTTTGTACCTGTCCCACTCCAAGAATTACCCACACCCCAAAGGATAGCTGATACCCTGAGATCCAGAATAGAGGGAATCCATCAGCAACATGTAAGCATTGGTAGAATCTAGAAAAACTCTGGTGGTTAAGCACTTGGTTCTCAACCTTGCTAATGCTCTGACCCTTTAATACAGTTCCTCATATTGTGGTGATCTCCCCCAGCCCATCTAGTCATAAAATTATTTTTGTTGCTACTTCATAACTGAAATTTGACTACTGTTATGAATTGGGTGGCCCTGTGAAAGGATCATTCAAAGGGGTTGTAACCCACAGGTTGAGAACTACTGGTTAACTAGGTGGTCTATGGTTCAAATCCAGCAGCCACTCCATAGGAGAAAGAGGTGGCAGTCTACATCTCTACATTTCTAGAGACTTGGAAACCCTTTGGGGCAATCCCGTTATATCCTGTGACTCTCTATGTGTTAAAAGACCCTGGAGGGCGGTGGTTTGGATGTGTTCATTTTTGTTCACACTGTGTTGAAAAAGCAAAGATGTCATTTTGAGGACTAAGGCATTCCCCACTGTAGTAGTCTGGGAAGATGAGAGAAACAAATTCATATGCACACACTGTATATAAGGGAGAGGTCTATATACAAGACACTTGAACATTGAATAAAACATCCTAGCCCAGTTCAGATCAATTCCATAAGTCTGATACTAGTCCGTATGTCCAACAGTAATCTATAAAATCCTCATCACATGCAGTGAGGCTGAATGCAGGAAGATCACAGACCAGTGGGTGCAAAGTCAGTGGTGGTAGAAGCATCTCATCACTGACAGGGGTCTCTATGTGACTTCTCTAGGTCCAGATATCTGGCTGCATCAGGGTAGGTCCATGTGGCTTCTCCTCAGGACTGTCTCACAGGAAGTAAGCCATGTCAGTTGAGTACTCCAAAGGAGTGAACTGGGATAGTTAGTGTCTCTTGCCTCTAAGAAGGAATTACCACATTTCCCAGAACTCTCAGGAGAAGGCCAAGCCCACACAGAGGTCTTATTGATTATCTCCAGGTTCACAGGCTAGACTCCACCTCTACACTCTTAATCCTCCAATTGACCCTCCAATTGACATAAGATTAGGTGTCTGTCACACCCACCATGCCATGGTATGGTCAACCCCTGTGAAAAGCAGTGCAATGAGTGAGGAAGACAGAAAAAGAATCAAAGCCTTTGGATTACAGTACTGGCCGAGAATATTGAAACTGCCAAGAACAACGGTCTCAGGAGAGGTACAGCTAGGATGCTCCTTAGAAGTGAAAACAAAGAGAGATTGTCTGACTTTGGACATGTTATCAGGAAGGACCAGACACTGGGGAAGAACATCATGCTTGGTGAAGTGGAACATCAGTGATAAAAGAGGAAGGCCTTCAACAAGATGATTTTGACACAACAGAGGCAGCAATACGTTCAACCATTGTAATGACTTGGTTGTGAGGATGGTATAAGGCATCTTTTAAAATTTTGTTCTATGTGGTCTATTTTTTCTGTTTGGACAAATTATGAATCAGATCAGACTTGATTATAGGTAATAACAAAAAATGCTGTAAATGACCACACCTGGTGGCAGCATAAGTCATTTTCAGTCCTGACCTCAGTTTCTAATAAGGAGTTCAGTTCTTTGAGTCACTGAAATTTAAAGATGAACAAAGATAGTGGTGAGCTCTCTGACTCTTTAGGTTAATAAGTCAAGATTACCTTACTCACTTGGTAAAGAGCAAGTCCCTCTGACACTGGGACCAGTTTGCTAACACTTACAGAAAAAGACCCAATTCCTCCCGGGGTGAGTGGGGTGGGTGGTATGAAGAAGGGTCAGTCATCTTCCTACCCTCAAGGAGCTTGCACTCTAAGGAGGGAGGCAGCTGTGCTTATGGAGAGCAGTAGTGCCCTCAAAGGGGAGCACAGAGATTGGGAAAACCCAATGAAGTCCTCTCCATCCAGTAGGGGAAGTCAGCATAAACATCCTAAAGGAGGAAGGGGGTGAAAACAGAGGAGATCAAGAACACCTGGAAATGGTCACATTTTAGGACTAAGCAAAAGAGACCTCAGCCCACCAGGCATATATCTACAAATATACTCAAATTCCATGGGTATGGGACAAACATGGTTTTTGTGAGTGTGGAATATAAACCCATTTTTCACTACAGATGAAATCCTGACCAGGCTAGAGGTAGTCCACATTAGTAGACTTCTTTAGTAAACTCCTTAACTCTTAATTCTCAATCAAGAGATGGCTGATCTCCCAACAGACGCTGAGTGAAGCACCTCCTCAGACCTGACTCTGTCAGGCTTTTCAAGTAACCAAGCATTGGGATGTACAATGGGAGTTCCTTCTGCTCAGGGACCAAAGATCCTGGGCAAGGATGTCAAGGCACCAGAAACAAACTCCTAAGTGCTGTGCTCCCACTGCTTACCTGTGACCTTGAGAAACATGAGAAGATGTACTTAGGAGGTGTCCAAGGATCTCCCAGCTTAAATTCCTTATAGATGCTTCCTGGGTCTAGGGCCACCTGGCTGGGCCATCTTGGAAAGGTCACCAGCTGTAGAGACTGTAGAGGAAGAGTAGGGGTCTGAACTTTTCTTGCTTGGTTCCAAGGGGGAGAGAAACATGTTAGAAATACCATGTACTTTGAGAACTTTCCCCTCAAGGCCTGAGGTGCCAGATGCTTGCCTTGAGTTCTTAGGGGATTCAGGGAGTCAGGTCCCCCACTGTGTTCCCCACTTGAGGGGAAAGTACACACAGGAAGAAATCCAACCCATGTGCTATAATCTTCCCCCAATCCCTGATAGCTCAACAATTACTGCCCTCTAACTGAAAGGGTGGCATGTGAACCCAACTTGCAGCTCCTTGGGAGAAAAGTTGAGCGATCTCCTTCCATAAAGATTACAGTTTAGAAAAGCTGTGGGGCAGTTTATCATCTGCCACATGGGATCACAATGAATCAAAATACATTTGACACTTCTGCAAGCAATAATATCTTCAGCTTGTCCCAGAGGAGAGAGGCCACTCTTGTTCAGTGAGACCTGGGGCTAGAGGAAGTGGGCAGCCTGCATGGAGACAAATGACTGCTGTTAAAGAAGTGGGCCCTCGCCCAGTGACACTGGACATTGAGCTCAGGTATAGGTGAGTTCTTTGGCACTGCAGGTTAGTGGAAGAAAGACTAGAGGACTTCCCTGCCCAGTCTGGAGGGGGATGTAGTTCTCCTTTAAGGATAGGAGTGAGGGTTAGGGGTGTTCTGGTTTAGTATTATGTAGAATCATCACCATGTTTACAAATTAAGCTCTCTTTGTATTTTCATAAACTGAAATGTCTTAAAAAGGAATCCATCTTCAGAGTTTGGGTACCCTCCCCCAAAGAATATTCTCATCAAGACCTGTTTTCCAATGCCTGGTCTGGTGTGCTTTCTGATATCTGAGCCCAACTCTACTGGACCTGTCTGCTGGGTCCCAAATCCTTTCCATTGGGAGGTACAACTAGTTCAAGGGAAGGGGGTAGGGAAAGGTGTAAGTCAGATGCATTTGAAGGAAAGCAGCTTTGAAGTCCTGGGGCCATTATGTTAATGGCATTACTCAATTTCTGGAAGCAATCCTGATTAAATATTCATTGGCTTTGATTATACTGAAATTAGGGCTAAAGCGTGAAGTCAAATTGAGGGGAATAATGGCAGTGTAAATAATGCATGGCCTCTAAATTGAAAACACCAGCTTGTGCAGCCCCAGCTCCCACCCCCCTCTCCCTCTGCTTGTCACCATGCCATTTGTTTAGAAGGTGATTAGTCTGACGTGGGCATCTTACCAGCTGGGTGTCCAGGAATCAGAAGATCTCTGCATTCTTTGTGTCTCAGAGACCAAGGGAGAACTGTGGTAGACACCTAGTGGAGGGAGCGAGATGGAGGAGGTGGAGAGTCTGCAGATCAGAACCCTAGAATCATAGACTCTCAGCAGGATCTTCCATCAGAAGCCTCATGTACCCCAAGAAGTAAAATCATAGGCTTTTTAGAATAGAATCACAGCCCCCAACTCTGACAAAGCAATGCATCACTGAACACAGAGAGATGAGCAAATGCAATAGGTAGGGAAGAGGCTCATCAGGCAGGGAGGGATGTTAATATTGCCCGGTGAGAACGGTCTTTTCAAATGAGTGTGGTAGAGAGACATACCTGTCTGGCAGTTTGAGTCAGTGGAATAGCTGTTATACAGAGGCTTGTTCAAGATGTTAAGATGCATTGGATGGTATAAGATATAGCTATAGTTAGATCTGTCTATCATATCTATATCTATCTAGTCTATCTCCTGGGGAGTAGGGATGGGGACAGAGGAGATAAAGGGGAGCTGAGATTAAAGAGTGCCAGAGGAAAGAAAATGTTTTGAAAATGATGGTGGTGTCAATTATGCTTGATCTAATTGAATTATGGATTATTATGCAATCTGTAAGAGCTCCAAATAAAAAGATGAGAAAAAAATGCTGTTACAGAATTTCACCAAAGGAAAGTCATTTGGTCGAGGGTGAAGGTAATTATTAGGAGATTAGGAGTGGGGAGGCCGAAGCAAAGGGGAGGAGTCAGCATGTTATCCAGTAGAATGGCTCCATGAAGTTTCCTGGGCTGTAAAGCTATGGAAGCAGGTCGCCAGACATTTCTTCAGCAGCTCCTATATGTAGGTTCAAAGGACCACACTTTAGCTTAATCTCCCTACCATCAAATTGACTCCGACTCATCTTGTGACCTGGTAGGGCAGGGTAGAACTTCCCCTGTGAGGCTCTGAGGTGGTAACCCTTTGCGGTACAGCAAAGCCCCATCTTCTCCTGGGGAACACCGGTGGTTTCAGTCTACTGGCCTTGCATTTAGCAGCCTGGTGTGTAACCCTGACACCACCAAAGCTTATCTGTGGAGTGAAAACTGCTGCATGCCCAATGGACCCTTTACACGGTGGCCTGCTGCCTGCCCCAGAGCCCAGCATGAAGTAGAAGTAGAACCAGCAGATGAAAGCCTGCATAAACATGTCATGGAAAGAGAAGAAAGCAAGCCCTGGGCTTTCTACCAGAAAGCTGTCACTCTCCAAAACATGGAAGGACCATCACAAGTAGCCACAAGCCCTCAGCTGCCCTACACTGACTTACTATGTGATGGGCATTGTGCGAAATGGCCTGATTCCATGATCTCATTTGATTTCGGTGAACAGTCCAATAAGGCCAGTAAGATTATCATTCTCATTTTATAATCAAGAAGACCAATACTCAAGGCAGTTCATTTTCCCAACTCCAATCACACTCAGCTAATAATAAGTCGTGAAGCTGGAATCCAAACCCATGTTGTCACTGCCCTGATGAGACATCTTCAGGGATAAACACTCCTAAACAGATAGTCCCACCATCTCTGTCCCCCTCTCCCTTCCCTTACCCAGTCTTGCCTACTCACTACCCTCACTTTGCTGCTTTGGGGTTCCTGAAAGGCTGGGTTGCACTCACTGTGCTTCAGGATTGTTGTGTATTGTTGAGTCAATTCCTACACATTGCCATACTAGCTGGCAGACTAAAACTGTCCTGTAAGGTTTCCTAAGCTGTAATCTTTCCAGGAGGAATGCTGGTAGTGGGTATGGGTTGGTTCCTTGTTGGGTTGCTAACTTCAAGGCCAGCAGTTCAAACCCACTAGCAGCCCAAGAGAGAAAAATGAGGTGTTCTGCTCCCTGTCAAGGAAATGCCATACTGGGTCACTCTGAGTTGGAACTGACATGTTGGCATTGATTTTGAAAAGAGTTACAGTCACAGAAATCCTGTTCTGTCGAAGAGGGTTGCTCCCAACTCAGTGGCAGTGAGTTTGGGGGGTTTATTCTTTACAGACACAGACAAACAAGTCTTTTCTCCCAGGATCCCTGGATGTGTTAAATAGCCAACCTTTCAGTTAGCAGTGGAGCAACAATTGCATGCACCTTAGCATATGACAGCATTTAAGATATAACCTGCCACATTCAAACTCATAAGGTTCTAATTTATTTATTTATTTATTTATTATCTATTTATTTATTTTAGTTTTAGTTTTAGGCATCACTACCCTCTGGTGGTCATGGGAGCTACCCAGCCTTGCAGCTGCTGGATTTGAACCACCAAGCCTGTGGGCTGCAGTCCCGCACTCAACCACTTACGCCACTGGGGCTCAGCCCAACATCAGGTGACTTGTTGGGTAAGACAAAAGAGCAGAGAGATTCAGAGCAGTATTAGTGCTTTTGTGGAGGAACAAAGACCTGCAGGGAAAGGAGAGAGTACCTCTGTTGGGTCACATCAGCAATGGGAAATCTGCAACCAGCTGTCTGGATTGACTCCTGTCTGTCTCTTTTAGCACGCAGTTCAGTGAATGTGGACAAGCTACTTCATCTTTCTGGGCCTCAGCTTTCTTCCTGTAAAATGGGGCTAGTGAAATGCTTACCCAATAGGGCTGTTAAGAAAATCAAATGCGGCCAGTCATGTAATACCCTGCAACCTTCTGGGGCACACAGCAAAGACTTACTAAGTTTCCATTCCTATTGGGCATATTGAAAGCTTCTTTCCCATATCACTACAATTTCCACTAAACCTGTTTTCCTTTACAAGAAAAGAAGAAAAAAAAAACTAGGTGGCTATAGGGATGATCACCAGACTACATGTGATGCCCACAATGTGCTGGACTCTCTAGCATCACCCAGTTTGACTTTCTGGATCACCCCATGAGAAAAATGGGGCCACCTGAATGTAAAAGCCAAGAGCAGATAAAGCGCGAACCTGCAGATCAATATCCGCAGAGTGGTAGAGCCAGGATTTGGATCCTGTCTTGCCTGAATAAGGAGAGGGGTCATAGCTGTGTTTGCAAACACAGTATTTCTCGGCCTGATGGTTCTGCTGGAGTGGGGATGGGGGACAGCCTACGCCGTGTCTCTCAGACTCATTCCCTCCTCCTGTGTTGAACTCTGTGTGGGTGACTCAATAGACAGCTGCTCAAAGCCTTTCCAACTCCCCAGCATTACCTGCAGGCCCTGGTGGGAGGCCAGGATGGCAGGTTTCCAAGGCTCCCCAGCATGCCGCCCCCAGCACTGGTGCTGCAATCCGTCAGTGCCTCTTTAGAGCTCATAATTAACCAGACCCCCAGCTTGGACGTGTTTCTTTATCTCTTTCTGAAGTGATCATTCGTTATCCTTAGTTGGCACCATGGTGTAGCGTCGGTAACTTCGTAATGGGTCTTCTACACTCTTCTTTCTGCCTCCTCTCTTCTCCTCTCTGCCATCTTTTAATGGGAAGGAGATAACATCTGACTAGGAAAAAAAATGTAGAAACAAACGGTTTTACAATAAAAGTTCACATTTGTCCTTATAGAAGAGAAAATTGGTGTGGGTTGCCAAGACAAGGGTCAGTGAAAGTTTCCTAAAGGATACAAGGTTCAAGTTGGGCAAAGTGAGAAGGATGAGGCCAAGAGAAGGATATGGGAGAGGCATGGCCAGCAACAGATACAGCAAAAGCAAAGGTATAGGCCTATCTCAGGGAGAAAGCTCATCTGGCTCTGGGCTTCCAGGAAGGGTTTATATTCTGGAAGTTCTGGGGAAGATGGTGGTTAGGTTCAGTACTCATTTTCATGATCCTGGGTATTTGTCATCAAGTCTTCAATGCATAGTTTCTTTTATCTGTAAAATGGATTCATGTTGCACAACTGGTTAAATATATATAAATATGAGCACAAGGATGGTTTTTATACCACTGAGTGTCACTTTTTATAGAAATGACCTTTCCTGATTGGAATAGGATTATGTAAAATGAAGAAAAGGGGCAACTCAATGGACCTCAGTTCAACTTGTCACTGTATGACTTTCAACTACAGAAAGCTAATCTTCTTGAGAAAGAACAGCCTCATACTCAACTCTCTACCTTTGCTCTTTGTGTCCCTTCTACCTGAAATGCCTTCTATTTCTTCTCTGTCTCACTGAATTCATTCCCTCCTTCAATGACTGATTCTTCCAGAAAGTCTCCTGTCATACCTCTAACCATGTGCTGTCTAGAAACTGCTATCAATAACCAAATGTGAGAACTTGAATTGTGCTTTGTCCAACCTAGATGTGATGTTTGTGTAAAATAGAATGCACTTCAGATTATTGTTGAAATCATAAAGCCATTTTATTAATAAACAAATATAACATGATAAAGAAATAGCAAAGACCTAGTGTTAAAAAACCAAAATGAGAGAACACATTCAGCATTTCTCAAGTGGAAAGAAATTTGTCACACTGAAGGAGTACATAGTCAACTTATTGACTTATTCAGGGAGCATCAAAGGAAAATGGAAAATAAAAATACACAGAATCACTGTACCAGAAACAATTTGTCTTCATGCAACCTTCAAAGAGGTAGCATGTGATCAAAAACCAATAGCACTGAAAGAAGAAGTCCAAACTGCCTTGGTGGCATTAGTAAGTTAAAAGGCTCCAAGAATTGATGGAACCAGAATTGAAATGTTTCAATGATCTGATGTGACATTGGAAGCACTCATTCATCTAAGCCAAGGAATTTGGAAGACAGCTACATGGTCAACTGACTGGAAGATGTCCAGATGTGTGTCCATTTCATAGATAACCCAACAGAATTCAGAAATTATCAAGCAGTTTCATTTATATCATATGTAAAATTTTTCTGTAGATAACTAAACAATGGTTGCAATAATACATCAACAGAGAGCTAGCTGAACTGTAGGCAGGCTTTAGAAATGAACTTGAAATGAAGGATATCATTCCTGATGGCAACTAGATCCTGGCTGAAAGCAGAGGATGCCAGAAAGGTACTTTCTTGTGTGTTATTGACTATGCAAAGCTGTTTAATGGACCATAACTGACTAGGCATAGTATTGTGAAGCAGATGAATTGTACTCATCTAGTAGAACCAAAAGGCAGCCATTCAAATAAAACAAGGAGATACTTCCTGGCTTTAAAATCAGGAATTAGATGTGTCAGAATTGTATCCTTTTGCCTTATTTATTCAAACGCTAGGTTGAGTAAATAACCTGAGAAATGGGGTGATATGAAAAAGAGCCTGGCATTAGGACTTTGGGGGGGTTCATTAACAACCAGCAAAATGCAAGTGAAACAATCTTGCTTGCTGAAATCAAGAAGAACTTGATGTACTTGCTAATGAAATTCAAAGAATATGCACTGCAACAGAGATTATAATACAATGTCAACAAAAATCCTCACAACCAAACCACATGATGATCAATGGTTAAAGTTAACAAGAATTTCATTTTATTTGGACCCACAATCCATGTACATGGACGCGGCAAAAAAATCAACTAAAGTATTATTTTTGGCAAATATGCTGTCCTAGATCTCTTCAATGTCTTCAAAAACAAATATAGTCCTGTGAGGTTTAAGGTGTCCATGACCCAAGCCAGGGTATTTGGGATTGCCTCATACATATGTGAAAGTTGGACCTAAGAAGAACTGATGCATATGAATGAAGGTGTTTGTAAAGAATATTGAGGCTGAGCCCTGGTGGCCTAGTGGTTGTGTGCAGGACTGAGGCCCACAAGATTGATGGTTCAAATCCAGCAGCAGCTCTGCAGAAGCAAGGCTGGACTTCCTACTCCCACCAGGGCAGTGATGCCACAAAAAAAAATAAATAAGAAAAAAAAGAATATTGAAAGTATCATAGACTATTAGAAGCACAAAACAAAGATTTATCTTGCAGGAAGGATAGCCAGAATGTTCCTTAGAAGCAAAAGGATGTTGAGACTTCCTCTCATGTACGTTGGACTTGCCATCAGGAGAAAGCAGTCCCTGGAAAAAGGTGTCATGTTTGATGAAGTGAAAGATCCTCAAAAAAAAAGGAAGACCTTGGAGCTGGAGGTGAACAGTGGGCTCAGACATAGCAACAATTGTGAGGCTGGCCTGGCACAGGACCACGCAGAGTTTTATTCTGCTGTACGTAGCCTCAACATTTGTTGGAGCTAGCTTGACAGCAACAGTGGTAGTTACATAATCTCCTGACAACTTGAGTGAATGGGAAGGAGTTTAGCCTGTCAATCAGGTTGCAGCTTGGTGACTTCATTCGGAGGCGCAAAGAGCTAGATAGCTCTCTGAAGGCTGGACCCTCCCTATCTGCCTTTCCTTTCCTACTGTTGAGACACTCAGAGAGTTGGAGGAGACTTGTGCCAGTGTTGAGATGCTTCCACCATCACTGGATCCACAAGACCTTCTACCCACAGACCTGTGATCTTCCTGCATGCAGCATGTGCTGCATGACTCTAAAGAGGGATTTTTGTACTAGTATAGGACATATGTAATCTACTATTGGACCTATGGACTTGATCTGGACTGGGCTGGGATGTTTTCTCAATATATGTTTTCTCTTTAATATAAAGGTGTTTCTTATACATAGGAGTGCCTATGGATTTGTTTCTCTTGTCAACCTAGACTAGCACAGCATCTAAGAACTCGATTTTAAGAAATTCAGTATTGATTTTAATGTCTAATTGAAATTCTAGATATGATTAGCTAAATAAAATGCACTATTAGAGTAATTACCTCTGTTGCTTTTTTAATGAGGCTATAAAAGATAATGAGGAGCCATAGCAGCAGAGTGGTTCAAAAGGTCGGCTGCTTATTTCTAGTGTGATGGTTTGAAACCACCAAGCCTCTCTGTGAGAGACAGATGTAGCTGTCTGCTGCCATTAAAGATTTACAACCATGGACACCCTGTAACACAGTTCTACCCTTATGTTAGTCTGGGTAGACTAGAGAAACAAATCCATAGAAACTCTTATGTGTAAAAGAAAGAGTTTTATATACAAGAGCAATTGTACATTGAGAAAACATCTCAGCCCAGATCAAGTCCATAAGTCTAATATTAACCCATATGTCTGACAGCAATATACAAAGTCCTCTTCAGACTCACGAAACACATGCAATGACACCAAATGTAGACGATCACAGGTCAAATAGGTAGAAGGTCTTTGGAGCCAGTGGCGTTGCAAACAGCTCAGTGCTGGCAGGGGTCTCCGAGTGGCTGCTCTGGCTCCCAGGGCTGCATCTGGGTCCATGTGGCTTCTCCTCAGGGATGTCTTGCAGGGATCCTGCCTCATCAGTTGAGTGTCTCCCAGAAAGTGAACTGAGAGACAGTTCTTTGACTCCAAGGAGGAATTACCACATTTCCCAGAATTCTTAGGAGAAGGCTATGCCCATAAAGAGGTCTCGTTTGCTATCTCCAGATTGACAGGATAAACTCCACTCCTACACTCATAATCCTCAGACTGACACCAGATAGGTGAATCACCGAGTCAGCATCAGCTCAACAGCTACGGGCTGTCTGATATTAGAAAGATCAACGTCACATCTCTCACATTTTATGCACATTATACTTCCAATGGGTCCTTGAGCTTTTACCTCTCTATTGATGCTCCTCTTTGACTAGCACCAGTTTCAGTACTGGTGTCCTTTCCCATGATGCATCACGGTTTATTTGTAGATGTTTCGTGTCTGTAGAGTAACTTCTCATATGTAGTTGCCACTCATTGTCTGTGTGACCTTAACCAGTTCCAGCTACTCTCTGGAAATTATTTTGCTCATCTGAAATAGGAGAGGATTCAACTGTTTGATTTCCAGTTGTAGCCCTTCTCTCTGATGACTGATGCATCCTGATCTTTGACCTGCATTAATGTGAATTTTTTTTAATTTGCCTCTTCCATGCTGCCATTCTTCCATCTGTTTACATGAATACATTGTGACTTCTCTGCCCCTCCTTGATCCCAGAATCCCATGATCCCAGATTCCTTTGTAGGAATCAAAGGAATTCCTAAGCTCGAGTTTGGTTTCCTGGTTCTGTTTGTGCCTTGTGCTTGTGATTTTTAATCCAGTGGAAGCTCCTCACTCTTCCCCTTCAGTCAAAAAGTGACCATTCATTGAGCTAACATGATTTTGTGCAATGTGCCTAGCTCAGATGTTAGGCTCCAGGATGGAAGCAGAGACTTCCTACTCTCCTTGCCCTCAATGTGCTGACAGTATAAAGAAGACCTCAAGTAATGGTAGCAGTATAAGAACAGTGCAATACAGTGCACTTGGCCACCAAGGTGGGGGGCTCAGAAGCTCTGGGAGGCCATGAGGCTAAGGGGGTAGTACAGGAATTTCGTAGACCAGGTATTACCTCTCGTCCAACAAAAGCAATTTTTACAAGAAAAAAAATGGATTTAGTTCCGCACTCCTCATATCACAAGCAGCTCATCCCAATGAAAAATGACTAACATGGTGTGCTGTATTCTCTTTATCAGGCAGGTATGTCCCTCTCCCAGGTATTGTGAGTGTTGGCTACTCCCTTCTTTGGAGAATGCTTCAGACCCAGTCCTCCACATTCCCTAATATTCAGTTGTTTCAGACTCACAAGGTAGAACTGCCCCTGTGAGTTTTCAGGCTGTATTTCTTCCCAGAGTAGAAAGTCTCATCTTTCTCCCACAGAGGAAGGTATTGAGTTTGAACTGCTGACCTGTGGTTACCAAGCCACTGCTATGCTACCAGGTCTCCTTAGACTTGGCCCTAGTAGCTGCAGAGTAAGGAAGGAGAGCAAAGAAAGAAAATCATACATTCAGGAGGAAATGGAGAAGAGAGGAGAGAAGGAAAGAAAGGAGCAATACAAAGCCTCAAAAACTTAAGTTCCAAAATGAGAAAGAGGCAGAAAGTAAAAGAAGTCTCCCCCACCCCCCCAATTTAGGCAGTCTCCCATGTTCTGCATTGCATGTTTTCTACATATGTAAAGGTAGCAATTTGTACTTTCTCTTCACAGCTTTCATGATGATTTATAGCTATATTAGAGGACTTGCCCAAAGTATAATAACAGTGCAAATTTGGGAGTCAGATTGCCTCTGTTCAGCCCTCCATTTACTACTTAAAGTGTCCTCATCTTTTTTTTTTTTTTTTTTTTTTGGCATCACTGCTCTCTGGTGGTGGGAGTAGGAGGCCCAGCTCCACTGCTGGAATTGAACCTCTGTCCCAGTGGGCCGCAGTCCCGCGCAAAGTGTCCTCATCTTTAAAATGGGTTATTGTAAAGACAGACAGAGATGACCAATATAGAATGTAAAAGTCTGATCACATGATAAGTGCTCATTATATGTCCATCTTTATTGCTTTTATTGTGATTATTAGATATGTGTTCCCCACTGGCCTATAATCTTGATGAGGACAGGGACTTTGCTGTTCCTTATGCCTACTATAATCTCCCTGCTACCAGACACATGGCATGCAATTAGTAACAGAGTAAAATGAATGAGCAGAAGGAGTTACTTCAGACTGAAGTCATCGGGTTGGAATTTAGAACAAGGAATTCTTCTCCCTCTATGTTTCAGCTCTTGGGGCTGATTAATACACATCACCAGGATCATCTGGG
>PVJH01042742.1:0-14074 GCA_004026705.1 Nesogale talazaci
ACATTGGCACTGAAGGTGCAAAGCCAAGGCTGCCTAGTGGATGGAATGCCAACGGAAGTATTCAACATGTTGCTGAAACACTCACTTGTCTACACCAATAAATTTGGAAGAGAGGTATCTGGCCAACTTCCTCAAAGAGATCCCTATGTGTACCCACTCCACGGAAAAGTTACACAATAGAGTCTCAAATGAGAGACTCTATTATTAAATAGCATTATTGTAACAAACAAATTGTTGCTGAAATCATTCAATAACTATTGCAGCTGTATACTCACAGAAAGCTGCCAAAAAATTAGACTAATTTCAAAAGAGGTATGATACAAGGGATATGGTAGCTAAGAGAAAAGAATACTAAAATGATATTTACCTGTTTCCTTGACTGTGCAAAGGCATTCAAATGTGTCAATTGTAACTAATTATGAAGAGCCTTAAGAACAGAAATTGAAGAAGAATCAATTGTAATCATGCAGAACCTCATCATAGATCAAGAGGTAATTATTCAGACAAAGCAAATAATTCATGCATACATTTTTTGTTTATTTTTTAGATCAGGAAATCTTCATGTCAGGGTTTTATCTTCTCACCTCATTGATTCATCTGTATGCTGAATAGGTCATTGGGAAAGCTCAATTATAAAAAGAAAGACAAGGAATTTGTGTTGGTTAAATCTGCTGCTCTTTGAAATGGTGAAAAGTAAGCATGCTCCTAAAAGAACTAAGGCACCCCTGACCCAGCTGATGATATTTTCAATTGACTTATAAGCATGTGAAAGTGGGACATTGAATAAGGAAACCCTAAGATAAAAAGATACATTTAAATTATGGCACTGTCAAAGAATATTGAAAGTACTCCGGATAGTCAGAATAACCACCAAATCCCTTTTGGATGAAATACATCTCCTGCAAAGCAAGGATGGTAAGACTTGGTCTCATTTATTTGGGACATTTTATTACGAGACTAGATCCCAGAAAGGGGCATAATACTTGGTAAATTAGAAGGGCAAAGAACAAAAATGAAATCCTCAAGATGACAGATTGACACAGTGGCTGCAACAATGAGCTCATATATAAGAACAATTGTGGAGAGAGCACAGAACCCAGTATTGTTAGTTCTATTGCAGACAGTGTCATGGTGATTTGAAGACACCCAAGGGCACCTGACTGAGAACCGTGTTGTCATTAACTATACCTCACACACACAAAAAGAAAAATAGTGCATATATGCAGACAGATTTGTGGAGGAAAGTAGCTGGAGAAATGGCATTGAGACCATCTTACCTGTAGGTGCACACAGAGAAGAAAAATATAAATGCTCTTCTGTAAAAAAATGATTCCGATAACAAAATGCTATTCTACTCTGATACCGAATCTTCCTTTTATGGCACTCTTAACCTTTGCTAGGTTTGATAATTTGTTTTAATAACACAGGGAACACAGACAATACTTAATATTAAGAGTTTACTAGGGAAAGTAACAGGTTATAAAATGTTAAGGCTACAGTTTTTACAGTTATTTTAAGGCTATCTCTTCTCTGTCATGTTAGCAGGAATATGTGTCTCTGGTACTGGACTATTCACCTATGTGGCTTTTGGCCTCTGTCTCATTCCCTGGTCCAAGAAATGTGTTTTCTGCTCTGCTTTGTGTTCTTGGTGCTGGGGCCTCTACTCCCTCTGCTGTAGCTCTCACTTTAACAGGGATCTCACAAAGTACTCCATTGATAGCTCTTCTTTCTTAATGGTGATGGGATTCCCTTTCCCTGCTTCTGTCATGTATCACCTATGTTCATTGGTATGCCATAACTGCCCAACCCCCTCATATATCATCATGTCCACCTTGTATCACAGTCATTTGGTATAAGCTACAAAAATTCTATAGGGAAGACCCACTCCACTTCCACAAACACTTCAAATATTCAATTATCTGATTTATTTATTAATTCCTCCTATTTCCCCACAATCTGTTTTAATTCTCCTAGTAAATGGTTAAAATTAGAAATCATGGCAGTTACAAACGCTACTAAGAAAGGGGTAGCATCTAGACTCAGTCCAGTTGTAATTTGATGGCCTCATTTGGAGGCATGACAGAGGTAAATCGCTTACTTGATGCCCGACGTAATTCCTGTGCTTTGTCTTACTATTGGCAAGCCACATGGAGTTATGCTGATGGAACCAGAGCCCTGCAGTTGGAAGAGCTACTTGGAGACACACAATAGCACTGATATGCTCCCACCACAATAGGATCCATAAGATTTCTCACTCACTGGCCTCTGATCTTCCAGGATTTTGAATAATTGCACATGTTGATGTGTTGTGTGACTCAGAAAAGGACTTTATATAGATTGGTCTCAGAAAAATGGGTAATTATTGGACTTATGGACTTGTTCTGGATTGGGCTGAGATGCTTTCCTAATACAAAATCAGTCTTTGTATAAAGCTACTTCTTATACACATATGAGTTTCTCTAAATTTGTTTCTCTAATCCACCCAGACTAACACATTATTGTACTTTGGGATGGATTACTAGAGAAACAAATCATGAAGATGGAGAGAAGATGCTTTTTTGATCTCTGCCTCATAATTGTTCTTCTCCTTTGACTAAACAGAAACAAGATATGGACATGAAGCTTACTGGGTTGTTTTCTGGCAGTAACATGAGAAGTTAAATTTTTGATAATTTTGTTTGGCTCTTGTCTTTGGTTAATACTTTGTGAAATGGTGAAAATTATTGTGTTAAGGATGAATCTTGAGCTTGGGTAGCAAAATTCCCTCTCGAATTTCTCAGAGACCATGCTGCTTAATGAGAATGGCTGGCAGATATTCAAAATGGCTGAAGAAAGCCTGGACCTGGATTGATTCATTAGAAGCTTAAGGCCATATTTTATATCAATGGAGTAGCTTATATAAGGATAAGACAGATAAAAATTGAATGTGACTGTTTAAAGAACCGAGTTTAGGCTCTGACTGTACTAGGTTTGTAATATTTTCTTCTGCCTATTGCTATTGATACAATAATTGGTAGGAATAATTATTGGGTAGTATTGTCTGAAGTGCTCAGAACATTCAAAGGTGAGGACACTTGAGTATGGGACTGTTGACAAATTGAAAAAGAAAGAAGAGGGAAAGAGAGAGGATTTTTTTTGAATTTTGTGCTAGTAAATAATGTCAGAAGCTTGAACAAAAAAAAAATAGCCATGGAGGTAATGCTCTGCTCTAGGATTGAACTGCTAAAATATATGGGCAGGCTGAAATGCCTGACCACCTCAAACCACTTGTTTAGTGAAAGTGAGAGAGATGCAGCAATCAAAAGAAGGGTTGAGTCTGGTCACTATCATGAATGGACTTGGTCCACAGGGTGTAGAGAAGATGAAAGCAAGTCTACTGGTTTGAAGTTCATGAAGTAACACAAGGGGTCTAGGCTTGTTGAGACTTTGTGGCAGTGCCCATATTCTAAAGGCAAGGCAAACAGTGGGCACCATGATGATGTTGAGTCAGCCTACATTGAGTTGACCTGAACCTAACTAGATGAAGATAACGTATTTGAACATGTGAATTAGTGTTTATTGCTGTTGACCTTTTGGAGGGTCTGCCCTGACTTGATTTTGTTTAAAAATGCAGACTTGGGAAGTTCCAACAGGAGCAAAGATTTTCCACATCAAAGAACATGATTGTCTCCTCAGAGCACTGGGCTGATGTAAGTGGGCCATATAGAAATTGGATGCTCAAAATCAGATGCATAAAAGCATGAAGTGGCTGACTTACAAACTTTCATAAGTGGGGGAAATGCTTACAAGATTATGGTATAGGTTCACATTTAGACTACAATTGTTAGACATAGAATATTTTTATTTATTTTAATTTTTATGGTTAAATGAAATTGGTACATTTTGAGTTGAATGCATTCTAATTTAATCCTCTTAGGTATTAATATGATTTTATTATGTTGTTGTTTACAAAGTATTCATGGCTAAGAGTTGTATAGAAGTGTCAAGTTGAAAAGGGGTTGTCTATGGAAGTTATCATAATCTTCCATCAACTAGATGAAGGGGTGGAGTCTAACCTGACCATCAGGTCACAGGTTGATGATCTCATTTAGAGGCACAACAGAGATAATTTGCTCACTGGTGATAAGATGCACTCTTTCTATTTTGTCTTCTTGTTGATGCTCCCCATTGAGCTATGCTGAATGAGCCAGAACACTGGCTCTGGAAGAATATATATCAACACTAAGAGGTGTCTACCACCACTAGAGAAACCAATTCATGAACACATATATGTGTATAAGAAAGAGGACTGCAAATGTACAAAAGCAGTTGAATATTGAGGAAACATCCCAGCCCAATATAGATCAAGCCCCTAAATCTGATATTAGCCCATGTGTCCAATACCAAGCTATGAAATCTTTTTCATAAAACACATGCATTGGTGCTGAATGCAGAAAGATCACAGGCCAGTAGGTGCAAGTCAGTGATAGTAGAAGCATCTAAGTGCTAGTTAGAGTCTTCATGTGGATCCTATATTTCCTAGGACTGCATCGGTGTAGGTCCATGTGGCTTCTCTTCAGTGATGTCTCACAGGAAGTGAGCAGAGAGGGAGAAGTGTCTCCTACCTCCCAGGAGGAGAATACTGGAGTTCCTAGAATCCCTAGAGGTAGGCCATGCCAAGACAGAAGCCTCACTGGCTATGACCTGATTTACAGTATAGTCTCCACCCCTTCACTCTCAATCTTCTTGAGTTCCAAATTGAATTCAGATCATGTAACTATCACTAGCTAGTATTGATTATCATTTAAGGTAAATTCTAATAAGCTTGGTAATGATTTGGTTGATAACACCCAATTTGTCTCTAGATAATATTGTTTATTCTTTGCTACATTTCTAAATATTTTCATAAGATTACTTATTCTATGGTTTGACAATATGACCAGAAGAGTGTAAACACTTGTGTATTATTGCTTTTTGATTTTTGTTTTCTGTAAATTGGTGAAAACTAAAACTCACAACCCAAATCATAGTTGCTTATACTCTAGGAAGTAAAAAAAAATTGAGCAGAGAAAGTTACCCTGGAGAACTGTATCTGAAAGTCATTCCAGCCCCAGATGATAAATGCTATCCCTTACTAGTATTATCATTTATCATCTCAAAAATCTCTGTAGGATGCATGCTCAATTAAATCATAGAAGGCTTTTCAATTATTTGGCACTATGAAAACTTTAGAGTCTAGCAAGTATAGCAAGGATAAACTGTGGTCTTTCTCACTGGCATTTTAACTTAAGTGTGAGGGTTAGTAGGTAATTCATGATCCAGCTTATGCGTAACTTTGAGAAAGAGCTGTATTACTACATAAAAGGATAATGGATTTGCAGTGATAGATTCACATATTACAATGTAGCATTTTGTGCAAAGGTCAAGTGTCCTTGTATCTACCTCTATCTAAAACCTCATCACCAAGTTCTTGGTGATTGAAATTTGTTCTTGGCAATCTTTAGCTAAGTGCCAGAAGCATTAATTTCAGTTTTTCAATAAATGTCTATTCACATTTTGGTTATCAATGATAAATTGAATGATGAATAATGAATTACGTTTATTAGACTATTTTTCATAGTCACTCCTCTGTAGCATGCTACATCTGCAATAATCTATGGTAAATATCAATGTATCTTGGAAAATAATTTGAATGTTGGCTTACTTTTTCTCCGCCATGTTGTGATAGATTGGGATATCAAAAAAGAGAAATCTGATCATTTGTATATTTATATAAACAGAGAAATTCATGGCATGAAACAGGTTTGTAAGAAAATTGGAGTTGATTGTGCCTCAAAAGGCTAAAATCGAACTGATTTCTTTGTGTCACATGATAGGAGTAATGTCTTCAGCCTTTCACTACTCATATTGTTGATGACCTAAGAGTCAATAAGCTGGAGGCAAAAGTGCAAGGCTAGTAGGGAGTGGCCACCTTGATACCAATGTTGTGGTTGTGGTGAAGGCAATTGTGAAAGTCAGTAGAAGCTGTGGTCAGTGAGATCTTTAGTGGGCAGTGGTATCCAGCCTTAACTCTAGATGGCAGAAGCAGGTGTCATAGGCAGCAGTAGCTATGGTGGATTAAGAAGTTCATAACAGCAGGATATGAGAGAGCGATTACCCCTCAAGGGAACACTGTATAGCTACAGAAAGTGTTCTACATGCCTAGTTTTTGTCATTTGCATATTGCAAACTGTTAAGAAGATTTTCTTCCATTCTGATGTCACTTTTTTATATGAAGTTCTTTCTTATACACATATAGGTGCCAATGGATCAATTTTTCTCTGATAATTTTCTCAGAACGTAGGTTGAATAAGTACAGGGAAAGACTATGACCCTGACTCACAGTTTTCCTTATTTTAAGCCTGAATTTTCCCCATGTTCTCTTCACATAACTACCTCTTGAATGTTCTTAACTGTAGAGTATCCAAGGCAAGTGGAAGATATGATTATATAAGATAATCATATATGAAGATATAATCATATATGAGATATGATTATATAATATGGCTGACCAAAATATTCCATAGGGGAGTTTGAAAAGAAAAAATATATAAGAATTAAATGTATAAACACCTTAAGTTAGAGAACAAAAAATAAAGAATATACTCAGTGTATCTTAAACTGAAAGAACAAATGGGAAAACTTAAGCTTCATTGGCAATATTGAAAAATTCTGTGGAAAATATTGAAAGATGTGAAAATAATCAAAATAATGTGGAGAGAAAACAGAGGGTCACTGTATCAAAAATAATTAGCTGACAGTCTATCATGTAAAGTGGCAGCATATGAGTAAGAAGGACTATCTTCATTGAAAGTATTAGCTCAAAAACAAGACTTCAGGAATTGGTCAAACAAAAATTAAAATGCTTCATCAACAAGAAAGAACTGAAAGCACTCTCTTCTTTATGGCAGGAATATTGGAAAATAAATTGTTGACCAACTAAATGGAAGAAATCAATATTTTTATTCATCCAAAGGAAAAGTGACCTATGTTAGTCCAGGTAAACTAGAGAACAAATTGAGAGACATCCATATTTTTGTAAGAGCTTTATATACAAGAGCAACCAAATATTAGGAAAACATCTCATACCTATCCAGACCAAATCCTTAAGCCTTATATTAGTCCATATGTGTGATGCCAATCTATAATGCCTTCTTGAGATTCATGAGGCCCATGCAATGATGCCAAATGCACAAAGATCACAGGGTATTGGGTGAACAGTCTTGGGGATCCAGTGGCAGTGTAAGCATCTCAGCACTGGCTTGGGTCTCCGCTTAGCTCTTATAGCTCCAAGGCTATAGCATTAACTCCATATGTCTTGTCATAATTAATTCAAAGCAGAAAGTCTGTATGCATCTGGCCTCCTGTCTGCTATTTATCTCTGTGGCACCTTCAAGTCATGACCTGATTGACAGTCTAGACTGCATCCATTCTCAAGTTGACACTGGGCTACTATCACAGTGATCTAACAGAATTCTCAAATTATAGATTAATATCATTATTTTTCCCACTAATTCAGAGGTATCAGGGGCACAAAGCACTCAAGAAGATACTCTTAAGTATCAAATAAAATCACCCCCCCCACACACACAAAAAAAAAAAAAATCCTTGGAATGAGGCTAGCTAAACCCAAAGAACATAGGATCATCATGACAGACAGCAAAAATACTGCAAGGAATCTTCAGAGATAACAGCGAGTATTATCACTCCCATTTCCACCTCTTTTGTCCATGAATCATGGCTATTGGAGGGTCATGTCATATACAGCTTGATGTAGACCATTGTAATGTGATGCCAACTAACTGGAATCATCCTTATGTCTTTAGAAAGTCATTCCATAATTCTATCAAGCAGGCTGCTTCAGGGTGGTAGGGATCATAGTAAGTCAATTCCATGAACCTGGGCTCATTGTAACTCTCTGTTTGGGTTAGGTAAGGGGTCTCCACAATCAAAAGGGTTCTTGGGGATAACAACAGAGGCAGACGCATGGCACAGGTCCTCCTTGCCTCTATTTCAGGACAAACAGAATGAACTTATTTTCAATGAGTATGTATGATGGGACATACAGATCTTACCAGAGACATAGGTGTCAGGCAGCAAACATACAAGGAGTTAACAAAAAACAGAAGCTTTTTTTTCAACATTATGTATTGAAATGATTTTACTAAAGAAATTTGTCTTCTTCAAATTGCTCTCCTTCATACATGTGGGAGACAGAACTGAAAAGAGCATCTATGCAGGCAAACTGTCAACATTCCTGCACCAAGGAGTCTGGGAGGCCAAGGTTCCTATGGAGAAATCCTTCACGTTTGTGGGGTGGAGATGCAACCAACTCACCTTCTCTTAAGATGAACGCTATTCCACAGGATGCCTGCAGACACAATACTGCAAATTAAAGGTGTTGCGTTCAAACACATGGTCAGTGACTATCCACTTGGAGGTCAACTGCTTGAAGGCTGTCTGCCTGCAGGTTGTCTGCCATCAAAGGCAATCAGACCCTATTTTCTGTCCCCCCCTAAGTGTGGTCCACTCCCTTTTGAAAAGGATAATTACCCCGGAGGAGAGCTCAAGGACACATTAGGTCAAGCCAGCTCAGGGACTATCAAGGTTAGGCTGCCATCTTGACTCTAAGGTCCCATTCGTCTTCTTGTCTTCTTCCATATGTGAATTCTTATCCAATGTATGCCTCTAGTACAATCCCTTCCTATTTCATGTACACCCTAGTTCAGTCCCCTCCTGCCATGTGCATACCTCCTATACAACTCCCACCTATTACCTAAATGCTTAGTGTACACTGTTGCCTCCTGAAATTATATAAATTTGTGAGATTACATTTCTCTCTCTCTGTTATCAGATCTGTGTCCTGAAGAAGAAATGAAGAAATCAATAAGGGAGATGTTGTCAGCCATCCAAAGATATGAGCTAGAAAAATGTTTCCAAGAATGGAATAACAGCTTTGACAAATATATTAGGTGTATGTGGGCACCAGTCTCCTCACTACCAAATGGGACCAAGGATGATTTTGTAATTGAAGGGTAAATTACAGGGCCTTCTGACAAGATAAAGCATGTAAAGGCTCATCTCCTCAGCCATGGCTTCAGGAGTGATTGTCTCTTTCTTCCAGTGAGCTATTTTCCTCCTTCACACCTCCATACGAGTCCATAAAGCTGGGACCTGATTGACTAGGCTCCACCCTTTCACAGGTTGACAGATTATGTAACTGCCACAGAGAGGAAGCTCAACTAGTACTTTTCTTTTGATTTCCCTTTTTTCTTTCCCTTTCTTTGAGGCAAAGCAAAGTTGTTATGGGAGTTCATGGACTGCATCATTAGGAAGGCAACAGGAGAACATGGATTCCTGTGAGTACACTACAGGTGTTAGAGATAGATAGTGAGACCTGGAGGAGCCAAAGGTAAAGTTGGGTCAAGAGGAATGGTTCAGACTGGGAAATACAAAATAAATTACTGAAAGCTGAGCATAAGGTGAATGAATGCCCAGGCAGGAGCACCAATCGGTTATGGAAAGGCAAAGACTGTGGAGATATGAATCTTACTAATTACAGAAAAATACTATCCCAAACATCACCTCTTAGAACAATAACAGACCAACCCTGAACTCTCTTATATATTGAATTACAGAAGTCAAATACACAGTATTTTTGAAAAGTCACACACACAACTATTTGTAAAGCTGCTATATAGTTGTCTACAGAAAAGCATATCAATCAACAGCTAGTTGGTCATTCTTTCTCATAACAGACTTATGGAGCTGAGGGAAGCTGACTCATGGGATTACTAAGAACAACTAGAGCAAAGCAATAAACCATTTGAAGTAGAAAAAGTAAGAAAAAACTCTCTGGAATTCACTGGGTCTCTCTGACCTTTGGAACAGCAGGAAACAAAGTAAGGATAAGATGAGAACATGGAATAGATGGCGAATTGCCTCCATTAACTATTGCTTCCTTATTTATGAAACCAGGATGCCTTGATGGGGCCAGATTCCATCGCCAAACATTTTAATAGAATCTATCTTACAACAATACTGAACAAAAAGGGAAGAACATAGAACAGAACTGAAATTTACGTGAACTCCAGACTTTGTGAGAAAAAGAGAGAATGATTGAACTACTGGAATAATGCAGTCAATGTTACCAAATGATACATGAAGAACCTTTTGAATTGGATCTTGTGCTTTGTGTATTCTCAACAACACCATAAACTAAAAAAGTTTAAATCATAAAAATAAACTGTACAAAATAAGCCAAAGTACGCATTAACAGTTAGGTAAGACAGAAAAATACTGGATGGATAAATGGTACTTAATTTCCTTACAACCTTGATTATTTTTAAGCTCTCATGCTCAGTTTGTCTTTTGTCCTCAGATTATTTCAAATCTGTGACTCTTGAGAGAAGGAGTTTTGAAAATGGAAAATAATGTGTACTCATGTTAACATTTTAGTTAAGCAATATTATAAATGTAACATTATGTTAGGATTAGAAGAAAATACTCAAATTTAAGAAGTACTGGGTACTATAAATTATATGAACTAATAAATCTAAAGGTCAAATTGTATAAAGTGACATTCAGAACTCATATATTAAAATAGTATATAAGAAAATTCAGTCTTTTCACTACTATTTGATTTGAAATCTTTAAAGGTCAGTAAACAATTTATTTTAAAAGTAGGGAATATGGTTGCTTAAAATATGCTGTATTTTTGGAGTTATATCTTTATTTCTTTTTTATTATTATCACATCACATTATCACTCATCCATCCAAAAATGTCACTGTGAATGCAATATCACTTCTGCAAGATAATAAACACCTTCTATTTACTTTATATTACACTCTCATGTTCTCACCCAACTTAGTCTTCTTGCATATTTTAAATATATACCATTACCTTTATTGTAATGCATTTTTCTCTTTTTACTTCTGTGATAGACTCTCCCTGGTTATAAGTATATCTCTGTTCTATCATTTTTGCAGCAACTGTTAGAGATATACCTTGAAAAACTATTTTTATAAATTTGTATCTTATCTTTTATCACATGTTCTTGTTTTGTAAGATATATATCCATAAACAAAACATATATGTGTATGTATGCAATTTTACATATTTTTCTTTCTACCATGAATTAGCTTGTGTGTCAATCAAATGTTTATACTTCCCCAAAGATTTAGTCTACAGCATTTATCTCCTTGAAAGCTTCCTCTATGAATACTGGAATATGTAAGCAATAAATTTTTTATGAATGTTTCCAAGGTAACAGTGTCTGGAGTATTCAAGTATACAATTTATAAATAAAGGCAATCAAATATTTTGTACTCATGAGTTCTTGATTTAAATCCAGTTCTTGTATTTATAAGTGGAATTTATTTTAAAATATGTAATTGATTCTAAAAGGCTTAGCTTCCTTATATGAATAAAGTTGATAATCACTGTCCCATAAGATATTTATGATGTGAAATACCATAGTATCCTAAAGATTGTGAAGATGGTTTGAGAATACTTCATTGTTTTATAGATAAGGTGACTACTTGTCTTGTTCGACTCAATCATAACTTAGAACAATGGGAAATATTTATCATAGCTATAATATACATTCTCTAAAGGTACAGAAGTGCATAATCAGTACTGAGGGAAAGGTTTGAGGACCACATCTAACCTCCTATCGCTTCAGTAAGGAGGAGAATACAAGTCCAAAGAGTCTAGGTTTCACAGGCACAAGGTAGATGCTAGACATCCGTACACGCTCTATCTTTTTGTAATCACTTCGGCACCATTCTGTCCTCCCATGGCACTCTACTTCTCTACCGAGTTTGAGAATCTGTAGCAATAGAAGCACAAAACTCAGAAAAAATACTCATAATTTGGGGGAATTATTCGAATCCCTGATGGTGTATTGGCCATAGGTGGGGCTGAAATCCATGGTTGACAGTTCAAAACTACTAGTCCTATGGGAGAAAAATTGAACTTTCCACTCCATGAACAGGTAAGGCTCGGAAACTGAACAGGTAAGACTCAGGGTGTGCTTCAAGTCAGCATTGCCTGAGGGCACAGAGCTTGTTTGTTTGTTTTTAGCTAATTAGGGAAGGTAGCAGGTTATCACAAATCGAGAGTGGAAAGCATTGTAGATAGGGTCTTTCATTCACAGAATCATTTCTTATCAACCACACACCTGTCTTCTTTTGTGAGACCCAATGCTCCCTGACGGCTTCACAATCTTGGCACTCTCCCATGGTCATGGATCCCCTATGGCTCCTGGGCTCTGTCTTGTGCTCTCAGTGAGCTGCAGCCTCAACTACCTCAGGCAGGAAGCTTGCATGTACTCCATGAGTGTATCATCTTTCTTGATGGCAGCAGAATTCTTCCTCTTCTTATACCCATAGGATTGACAAAGAGTTAGAGTCTTCGACATCTCATTCTCTTATCCAGTCACTGTCTGGGAGATTAAAAGATGGTAGCTGGAAGAGAAGTACCAAGGAAATTTACTTACCTCAGGGGTATTATAAAAGTTGTAAAGAAACCTTACAACTTTTCCTGATATTAATTTTTGTTCCTTGATAATTTTACTGCTTTTTAAGTTCAAAGAATGAATTCCTTCAACAATTGAAACAACAAAACATCCTTCACCTGTGTAATATAATATTGTGCAGATGTATGTTTTTAGCCTAACTCAGTGCTATCAAGTCCATGTCAACTCAAGATAAAGCAGAATCAAATCACTGGCTACCAAAAGATGGGAACAGTCCAGTCAAAGCAAAAGTGGATCAGTTATGTGAAAAGGTCAGGGCGAGAGATTTTAGAGTTGCATGAGATTTTTGCTTGTTTACTTTAGGAAAAGTGAAAGAATGGAAATATCTGCTTATTTTGAGCATTTTGAGAATGTTACACAAACTTTAGTAGAAAAATACCCAGAAAAAAAATTCATGGGAAGCCTTGTCGTTTGGGCTTGGCTCCCTGTGATTTCCTTTTGTCTCTAAATCATAGTATGGTAGACTCTGGTTACAATATTATTAAGGATCCAATCCACATTTGCAAGTCTCTATCCTTCCGTGATCACACTCTGAAAACAAATACATCAACAAACCCCAAAACTATAGAGGTTTTTGGTGATTTTCATGTAATAAGGGGTAGAACTAACTCCCCCATTATGTTTTCTCACCTTCATATGTATGGAAGCAGAATGCATCTCCCCTAATACCTGCCTTTCTTGTCTTCAGAGCTGCTCAGTGTTCAAGATGCTTAAAGAAAAAACTGTATCTGTCTATAACATGGTGCTTGTAAAGCTCTCAGCAGGCCTAATAGACACTAAACAATACTTGACTATGATAATATTTTGATTTGAGTCAGAAAGAAGGATCCTTATATTACTATGAAATATTTAAGTCCCTTTAATCACACCATGGTTTAACATTCCCTGAGTTTAGTGGTTATGAGTTGGGTGGCTAGACAGAAGGTCAGCAGTTCAAAACCACCAGCTGCTCCAGGAGGAAAGATGGAGTTTTCTACTCCTGTAAAGGATTACAGGGGCAGTTTTACCTTGTCTTATAGGACTGCTATGAGTTTGAATCAACTCAATTACAATGAGATTTGTGTGCTTGTTTGTTTGGGTAATCATCTCACTCTTTGCATAGGGTAATGAGGAAGAGAAAGTCTTTCAACAAGATGGACTGAGACAGTGGCTGCAAAAATAGACTCAAAGATAATAATCATTATGATGATAGCTCAGGGAGAAACTGTTTTGTTCTGTTCTGCATATGGTAATTACGAGTCAGAATTGAGTCAATGGCACCTAACAATTTAAATATAGAATTGTCTTTATGTGGATTGGCTTAAACCTGTGGATTGCACTTAAATCAGACTTCCATAATAGAGAGTTAATCTGTGAAATCATTAAGGCCAGTCTTTGAGTTATGCAACCATTTTCACAACTGAATTTTTCTCAATTTACATAAATTCACAGTTCTCTAAAGTTCCTGTTTAATCTTTCAGATGTCTGTGATTATATATATATACATATATACACACAGTTAATAAAATAACATAGT
>PVJH01042743.1:0-14080 GCA_004026705.1 Nesogale talazaci
ACAGAACATAACTCCTAGTAGGGTTTAGATGACTACAGCTCTCCCTTGATTCTCCACCCCAGTGAGTGAGGCTCCTTTCTCTCAGCCTTCTTTACTCCTTCCTACAGGTCTGTGACGTAGGCACTTTGCTTCTTCTTCTTATTTCATAGACAAAGAAACTGAGGTATAGAGAGGTTAAATGGCATGCCCAAGGTCACCAGCTTTGGGCAATTATGTCAGTGTTTGAAGTTAATTCATCTCGACTTTGAACCTGAACTTTCAATCCCCTTGTGCTTTGGGGGAATTCTAAGAGGAAGTAGACATGGACTCTGCAATGTCCTTGGCCTAGCAGAGTACAAGGTCATAATGTTGAGGAGGTTGAACTTTGAGTCTTTCTTCTCAAGAGAGCTGGCACAGTAGAATGAGGAGAATGAGAACCCGGAGGGAAGCACTAAGACACTGAGGTGCACCGGTGCTTGAAGGGAGGGAAAAAAGGACCAAATGAAACCTCAAAACAGTTACAAAAGTGTTAAGACACTAATAAGATTCAAATGAGTCTATTGTAATAACTGCTAAATAACAGATGGCCAGGTCCTAATGGTGATAGGTACGATTTTCAGTGTTCTTACCAAATGCCATGGGAGAAAGAGGAGGCTGTCTGTGCCTATAAAGATTTACAATATTCGGGGCTGAGCCCTGGTGGCGTAGTGGTTGTGCGCGGGACTGCGGCCCATTGGGATGGAAGTTCAATTCCAGCAGCGGTTCCACAGGAGCAAAGGCTGGGCCTCCTACTCCCACCACCAGAGGGCAGTGATGCCCCCCCCCCAAAAAAAGATTTACAATATTGAAAACCCTAGGGCAGCAGTTCTCAACCTTCCTAAGGGTCTTGGCAGACCCTTTAATATAGTTCCTCGTGTTGTGGTGATCCTCCCAACCATGAAATTACTGTCATTGCTACTTCATAACTGTCATTTTGCTACTGTTGTGAATCAGGTGGCCCTGTGAATGGGTCATTTGACCCCCAAAGGGGTCTCAACTTGCAGGTTGAGAACTGCTGCCCTAGGAGTAGTGTTACTCTGTCATGTGGGGTTTCTTAACGGGTCGTGGTAGATTTATTGGATGACAAACCACAGGGTTGGAAGCTGGAATCCCCTGATTGCTCCATGAGAGAGAGCTGTGTCTTGATGCGTTGTAGTGATTTACAGTTTTGGAAGCCCAATAGGGAGGTTCTACTTTGTTTGGGGGATCATTATGAGTTAGAGTTGACTTGATAGCAGTGGGGTTTTGGAGTTGCTACACAGGGCCAAATACAAATGGAACTCCCTCTATGCTAGCTAGTTCAAGTCTGCTGGTTACCTTGGGAAGCATGGAGGGGGTCTCTATTTTGGGGGGTCAGGAACCCAAAGCTTTAAGATATTAAGTGACATATACAAGGGCACCCAGCTCATAAAGAGAGACTCAAGGATTCAAACCAGGCCTGGAATTCTCTCTGTAGCTCAGACCTGCATTTCTACCAGCTCCCGGAAACCTCTCCACTCAGACATCCTATACATTCACCTCGCCCTTCCCCAAACTGGAAAAAAATCAGCTCAGTTTCTCCCCAAAGAATCTCCCTCCAATGTTTCTCATTCCTCCAGTCACTCATCCAACAACTATTTCCCAAGTTCTGGAGCTAAACAGGGAACATATCAGTTGCTAGCAACTCTCTCCACCCAACTGCCTAATCCAGAACCCTAGAAATTTATCCTTGCATTCCCCCAACGCTTCTGTGTTAGGCTGGGTTGACTAGGGAAACAAATCCAGTGATATTTATATGTGTAAGAAAGTACTCCATATCAAGAAGTAATTGTGCATTGGAAAAACATCCCAGTCCAGTCCAAGTCCAGTCCCTAAGTCCAATGCTAGTCTAGATGTCACTTCAGACTCACAAAGCCACATGCAGTGACGCAGCATGCAGGAAGACCACAGGCTGGTGGGGGCAGAGTTGTGTGGATCCAATGGTGGTGGCTGCATGACAGGACTCTGCAGGTCTCTGAGTAGCTCATCCACAGAAAGGTGAAGGCAGAGAGAGGGGAAGTTCTCAGGATCCTCCGATGAGAAGGCTACACCCACCAGGAGACTCCATTATGACTCCTGATTGACAGGCTAGACTCCACTCTTATACTTTTTTCAAAATTATTTTTTAATTTTTAAAAATCGTTTTATTGGGGTCTCATACAACTCTTATCACAATCTGTACATACATCCATTGTAGGCAAAGCACATGTATACATTTGTTGCCATCATCCTTCTCAAAACTTTTTCTTTCTACTTAAGCTCTCGATATTAGATCCTCCTTTTTCCACTCCCTCCACACCCCTCCCTTATGGGCCCTTGGTAATCCTTGATAATTTATAAATTACTATTATTTTGTCATATTGTACACTGTCCCACTTTCTCCTACTTCCCTGTTGTTGATACCCCAGAGAGGAGGTTATATATACTTTTTTTATATTTTCAAGTTGACATAAAATGATGTAACTACCACGTCTCCATATAGAGTCATTCACCTAGTTCCCTTCGATTTTATCCTCACACTGAGTGTATCTGAAACCCACCCTTGTCTCCCAGGTCTCCATCACTTCCTGCTTGAAATATTACACCCGTCTCAGGACATCCTCCTCTGAAGCACGCTCCTTCTCTTTTTGCAGTCGACTTTCCCTGCTGTAGTCTGGACGATCTTTCTAAAATGCAAAGTTGATGATGCCCATCCCCACACTTAACCCTTCAACACCTATGCTAACTCCTTGAGGTAGCTTGTAAGGCTCCCAAGACCCGTCCTTACTCCACCCTGTCATCCTTGGCTGTCACCACCCTCCCTGGCACTTTCCACTTGGCGTGGCTATCCTTGTTTTAGTTTCCGGAACTCCCTGGAACTGTGGGGGTGGTGTCATCCTCCTTTCATGATGACTGCTCTCTGCAGTCGCCTGCAGGTTGACAGAGGTGAAGCTTTACGTTACTTGATAACAACCCTGCATGGCAAGCCATTGAACTATTAGGAAGAGGGTCGTTTGTTTTCACATCTCGAAATCTGTTCGGGTTAGACAATCTGCTGGGAGCCTGCTATCCAGGGAGCCAGTCCAAGGGGCGCTTGGGTCTTGAGCCTAAATTGGCTCTCTCTCAAAGGTCGTTATTGTTGTTGGGTGCCATTGAGTTGGCTGTAACCCATAGCCACCTTATGTCCAACAGAGCGAAACACCATTTGGGTTTTGTATGATCTTCATAATAGTTGCCATACCTGAGCCCATCGGTGCAGCCACTGTGTCCGTCCATCTCATGGCGGGCCTTCCTCTTTTTCCTGCTCCTCTTCTTTACTGAGCATGAGGTCCTTCGCCAGGGCTGGTCTCCTGACAACATGTCCAAAGTACTTGAGATGAAGTCTTGCCATCCTTGCTTTCCAGGAGCATTCTGGTTATACTTCTTCCAAGACGGGTCTGTTTGTCCTCGTAGCAGTCCATGGTATTTTCAATAGTCTTCGCCAAAGGAGTTCCGGTTAAATCTTAGGTTCCTAATTGACAGGTTAGTGGTTGGAACCTCACAGGCTGCCCCACGGCAGAAAGACACGGGCAGTGTGCATTCACAGAGATCATGGCCTTGGAGGACTGTTCTTCTCTGTCCTCAGCATCACCACGAGTTGGAATGGACCTGATGTGTGGTCCTTTCTTGGAGAGCACCAGGTTCTTTTCTTTCAGCTTCCACATGAGGAAACTGAGATCCCTCAGGGGTAAGGACAAGCCTATCTGTCACATATTATTATTAGGACAAAATTCTGGTCGCCAGGCTTTTATTCTAATATACCTGACACGAAGGCATCCTATGATCCATCTACGTTACCTCAGTTTGTTTCTCTCAGAAGACAGCCCCTAACACTTAAAAACATATGTTTAAAAAGGAGCTGACTTATTCCTTTGCACTTGAAAGCTGAGTTTTCAATGTAATCAAGGGATGGTAAGTGGTCTAAAGGATTTGCTGCCCCAGTAAGATACACACTTGAACTGAGAGCATGCTACTAGACTATAATTCACAATGTCATGAGGTGGTTAGCAGGAGTTTGGGAACATAACCCATGACAAATGCTCTTAAAATGGCCGTATCCACTCTTTGATACTCACTTTCCTGACACAATCGCTGAAGACAAAATGGGTGCATAAGCAAATGTGATAAAGAAAGCTGGTGGTGCCTGGCTATCAAAAGATATAGCATCTGGAATCTTAAAAGCTTTAAGTTAAACAAACAACCATCTAGCATGGAAGCAAAAAAAGTCCACATGGAAGAAGCACGCCAGCCTGTGTGATTATGAGGTCTCAATGGGATCAGGTATCAAAAGATCCCAAACAATTATATCAATGTGAATGAGGGGGCTCAGAGTGAAGACTCAAAACCCATCTGTAGACAGTTGGACATCTTCCCACAGAAGGGTTACAAGGAAGGGACAATTCAGCCAGGGTGCAGTATAAAACCAAGGAAACATACATTATTCCTTTAGTTCCTGAATGCTTACCCGCCCCGCCCCTCCATGACCCAGTTCCATCTTACAAATCCTGCTAGAGCGGTGTACACACGTTGATACAGATATGAGTTCTCACATGGAATTCAGGACAAATGAAAACACTCAGGAATAGTAGTGGAAGTAACATTATCATGAGGGTAGGGAGATGGAAGCGGGGGATCTGGGAGAAGAAATGGGGAACCTGTCACAAGGTTGGATGTACAGCCCACCCTCCAGGGGAATGGATAACAGAAATGTGGGGGAAGGGAGACAATGAACAGTGTAAGACATGAAATAGCAATAACAATATATGATTGATCAAGGATTCATGAGGATGGGAGAGTTGGGGGGGGGGATGGAGGGGGAAATATAAGAACTGATACCAAGGACTCAAGTAGAAAGGAAATATTTTAGAAATATTGATGGCAACATATATACAAGTGTGCTTATTACAGATGAATTATGAATTGTTATAAGATTTGTAAGCGGCCCCAATAAAATGATAATAAAAAAATGGTCACAGGGCCAAGAAGAAGAGAAGAGGTACCAGCAGGATTAGGGGAAGGTGGGAGGAGAAAAGAGGGATTGTGCATAAGCATGAACCTAGAACCCCCTCCCTGAGGGATGAGTAGTGGGAAAGTGGGTGAGGGGCAATGGAGGACAATGTAAGATATGGAACAAATAATCTATAACTTATCAAGGGCTCAAGAGGGAGGGCGATGGGGGAAGGAGGAGGAAGAAGTGGGGAACTGATATCAGCAGTTCAAGTGGGAAGAGAATGCTTTGAAAATGATGGCAGCATGTTTGCAAATGTACTTGACCCATTGGAGGAATGTATGGATTGTGATAAGAGATGTCAGAGCCAATAAAAGTGTTTTTTAAATGGCCATATATCTATCATATTCCCTGTGGTCATTTCATCTCAAAGATGCTTCAAGTTAGTCACACAGCATAGCACAACGACTTAATTCTACTTAGGGTATAACTAGAAATACATGTGGAAAAGGAAATATTTAATTAGTGATTGAAATAGGGGTTCCACAGTCTCTTGAATACTAGTCAACGTTAAGGACAAGCTCCTCTTTTGATCTTCTTTGGCTTCTATGTTATATCATTGCAGTGATTTTGACTGCACGGTCCTGTGCCATGCTCACAATTGTTCCCATGCTCGAGTCCACTGATGCAGTCACTGTGTCAATCCATCTCCTCGGGGACCTTCTGCTTCCCTGCCCCTCTACTTTCCCAAGCAGGATGCCCTTCTCCGGGGTCTGCTCTCACCTGAAAACATGCCCAAAGTATGTAAGACGCAGTCTCACCATCCATGCCTCTAAGGAGCACTCTGGGTGGACTTCTTCCAAGACAGAGTGGTTGGGTTTTTTTTTATAGCTCTCCAGGTCTTTCTCCTGTGGAGCAGCGAGGTAGGTGGAAACCCAGAGTCCCTCTGCGGAAGAAAGATGAGGCTGTCTCCTTCTGTAAAGATTGACAGTCTCAGAAGTCCTATTGTAGACTGGGTTGTCTAGGGAAAAAAAAAACTATTGTGAAGGATGGGACGGGTGGGATAGAGATGGTTTATCTCAAGGAACCGGCTCATACTGTTGCAGAGGCTGATGAGTCCCAAGCGTATGGGTCAGGTGCCAGGCTGGTGGCTTCTCTTGACGCATGTAGCTGCCCCTGCAGCTGATGAACTCAGAGCGGCAGTTGTTCAGACAGCTGGCTTCTGGCTGCAGAGGTGAGTGAGTCCAAGGTTGGCAGGTTACATGGTAGGCTACTGACCACTCCCAGATAGCAGACAATATTGCAGACCACTGGCACAAGTTGACAGAGCGAGAGGGCAGGTGAAGAGCCACGTCACCATCCGGACCCCGTGGGAAGCAATCCAGCCTTGCCAGAGCACCCTCATCTCTTGGATGAGGCACATCTGGGCACATCTGGGCACGTCACTGAGGCAACGCTGCTTCCGTTGGTTTGCCGATCATAGTAGATCTCGTTATAGAAGTGATTCTATCCGTTTCACTGTCAAATCACTGACAATCTCTCTGGTCCAGCCAGGTTGAAATACAAACTCAATCACAGCCACTATGAGTCGAAACGGACTCAATTACGGTATCGCTTGTCTTTTACTGTATGTGTAAAGACACACATACAGAAATATGTGCATATATTAAAATACATCAATAGTTTATCAACAATATCAATATTTCTGTATAAAACATATGTACAGTTGGTATAAAGTATATGCCTTATATAGATTAAGTTTGTTCAAATCTTCCCACATTTTTATTTATATTTTGTCTGATAGAGATCACTTCTGTTTTGTCCACATATCCGATATGGAGTCCCCGGAGAGTGTAAACAGATTTGAAGTTCAAATCACCCCCCAACTGGTGCTTCTGAAGAAAGACAGGGTGATCTTAAACACCAAACCAAAGCCCAGCCATGAAGAGCTCCCGGGAACCCAGCTCCATTCTGACACATGCCCATGAATCAGCGTTGACAGTCAGTGGCGGGTTTGTTTTCAGTTCTATCAGTGATGAGGGAGGACTGGTGACACAGTCATTACTCCTTGGGCTACAATCCTCAGGGTGAGCAGTTCGAAACCACCAGTAGCTCGGAGGAAGAAGGCGAGGCTTCCTACTCCCGTAAACACTTTACAGTCTCAGAAACTCACAGGGGGCTGCCACGTAAAAGCCGGCACTGATTTGATGGCAGAGGGGGAGAGAGAGCTGCAATTATGAAAAATGTGTTACTATCTCTGTGAGTCAAAGTGTCTGCTGCGTGCTAACCTATTTCTCATTCCTCCTTTTCCCTAGAGTCACACCTTACAGGGCTCCCTATTAAAGTCCTAGCTGGTCCCAAAGCCTCTCCTCCTCTGTGGTGTCTGAATGCTCACCCCCACCCTCACTCCCACCCCGGTGAGACCACTCAAAGTCCAACTCAGCCTGTAGCAGCTCAGACCCAACTTGCTTTCCACTCAGCCTGCCGCCTCTGGGCTGTCTCTGTCATTGACGGTTGTCTCGGGAGAACTCGGGCTCAACCAACCTGGCTTCCGGCCTAGAGAGTCCTCAGCTGACTTCACACAGGTATTTTCCACCACTATTTATTCAGTGTTTCTCCTTGATTCAGATAAGATTAGTTGGCAACACGCTAGTCCACCATGCTGGAAGTGGAAATCCCTCGGGTGGGGGTGGGGAAAGGAGAACTTTTCATATCTTTAAAAAAATATGAGGCCTTCAAATATGGAAGGAAATGCCACCCTGACGTGGTCCAGCTAAGCGCAAAACCCCCAAGTGGTTAACCAATGGTGTGTTTAATGAGATTTTTCACTTTGCGTCCTTCCTCTTCAATTGCATTTACTGTGCACCAAGTGACATAGAGAGAAGCACTGCGTCACCCACAGCCTCATTCTTCCAACACATCTTTGTTTTTGTCTTAGTCCCTGGGCAGGTGCCCTTGTCACATACCCGTTGCTTGAGAGGGAATGGAACCTAGGCTTGCTTCACTGTCATTTTTCTCGCCAGCACGCTGTCATCTTCCCTCTATTGCTGTCCTATGAGAATTAGGTGGGTCCTATTGAAGGGACTCGATTGTGGATTAATTACAACCATGAACTCGAAGCCTCATCCAGGAAGGTCACTTATTTATTTGTTCCTTGGGCAGCACAAAAAGTCTCAAAGGAGTCATCACCTTGTTCTTTTCACCCCAACAAGGAACTTTCTTCATTCTTCGTTCTGGTTTCTTTCTCTACCCACTGGATGGCGGTGTTACTCTGCTTCCCCCCGGGGCATGGCTGCCAGTGGCCCTTCAGTCCTTTCTAATGAGACCACCCATGCTACATGACTCTAGGCCATCACTATCCAAGACTGGCGGGTGCTCAGGACCCTGACATCATCTCTGCATTTCTTCTTCTTTTTTTTTTTTGACATTGGAAACTTGATGCTTTGAACACGCTCTATGGGGCACGCATGGGTTTCCTCCCCACCCTGGCCGTGTCTCTCATTTCTCAACGGACAACTCTCCTACTAGCAGCCCCGCTAGCGCAGGATCTCTCTAGGTGGGGACTTCTACACCAGCAGGGAGACGGCGCCATTGAAGAGGGGAGGCCCTTGACGAGATGGCCCTGAAATGGGCCCTAGTCCCTGGTTCAGATCGTGCTGGAGCTCACGCCAGACTGTTTACACGACCCAAACAGCGCATGGCTGTTTACTGTAAAAACAGTCAGTCACAAGATACAAAGTAAAATGTGGAAGTCCCCATCTCTTTTTCTTCCAATTCCCTCGGGGTAACTACGGTTAAAATATCTTTGAGACGCTGTTCTGTCTACATAAAATATACGTGTCTGTCTCTCTCTGGGTGATGAGAGCAGCTTTGAAAAATGAGACAAGAACACACGTCTCGTTATTTCCATGGATTGGCCTCTCTCGTTCCTTGCTCTAGAGCATCAAGTCTGACTTACAGTGACCTATAGGACAGAGAAGAGCTGCTTCCTAGGGTTTCAGTAGTTGTAAATCTCTATAGCAGACTGCTTTATCGTTTTCCCTTGGTGTGGCTTGGGGGCTCCAACCATTAACCTCTCTGTTAATAGCCCCATGCTCAAACTCACTGAGCCACCAGGACGTCCATCCTTACAGGCCTCTGCCATTATTTGAGTAGCTGACTCCTTTTTCACATGCATATTATCAGAATTATTACACACTTAAGGAGACCTGGTGGCATAGTTGATTAGGCGTCAGACGGCTGACACGAAGGTAAACAGTGCAAAGCCACCAGTCACTCATTGAAAAAGATGAGGCTTTCTGCTCCTGTAAAGATTCACTGCTTCAGAAATCTATACATGGTCATAAGGAGTTGGCTTCAAGCTCACAGCAGGGGTATCATGCCATTCTCGAAGTTTTCCCCAAGTGTTGTACTGCTCTGTTCTGACAAACAGAAGTATGCGGTGCAGTCTGGTACATTTGTTCTTGTATACTGCACAGCGAGAACAAGTACAGGGATTTCTTATCTACACGTGGACATTATGGAGTTTATGAGCAGATGGCATCCACTCACACCAGTACTTTCCTAATCGTAGGAGACACATTGATTTCTGCCAAAATATTTGGGGGGAGTAAATTTTGCTTCTTGGTGATCGCTACGGAAGATCAACATTTTTTTTTCACATTAGTCATTTTAATTTCTTCAATACATGGCTTGCTCATATTACTTTCTCTTATTCTATGAGGTTCTCTTCAGATGCATTTGAACATGTCCTTATAAGTAGTCCTTAAGCATCCCGCAGAGCTTTACCAAACACTCTTGGATGTACTTGGGATACAGTGTCGGCTAGAACAGAATTGAGTGTGCCTGCTGGAGGTGTGCGGGTGGCTGCAGAGACAGAAAATAATACCGGGTGATGAGTCAGGTGATGGTGAGTGGAATGAAGAAAATTAGAAGGCCACGGACCCATAAGAAGGATCAAAGGGGCTTACTGTATTTGAGATGATTCGGGGAGGCTCCCCTTCAGGGAAATGAGTGGAAGGCTGTATGAGTTGATAGTTCTGACTCAAGAGAGGGGGGACAATTTCAGGGGTCTTTAAGTAGGACAGGGAAACTGAATGGTACAGTGAGTTAAGGGTCGGGCTGCTAACCAGAGGGTTGGTGGTTCGAACACACCGGCCGTTCTGCATAGGAAAGCCTATGGGGCAGTTCTGTCGTCAAGGGTCAGAGAAGACTTGGCAGCAGCGGGTGAGTTTGGGGGTTTTCCATGGGAGGCGGAGGAGAGGAGCCAATGCAGGAGTAGAAGGGCTGCTCTGAAGCCGAGCAAGGGTGACTCGAATGAGAAAGCAAGGCATGTGCTGGCATTGGGGGTCAGGGGGTGGGTGGGAAACCTCTGGAGATTGACTTCGGTGGGCATCTATTTTCTCGGTGAAGTAAGCAAGGCTTTGAGTTGAGAGGCGGGGAGACAAGCCACCTGGTGAACATAAAGGCGAAAGACTGAAAAGGGAGGTGAGGGAGGGGACGCAGATATTGGGAGTGGTGAGGCCCAGCAGTTCCCCCTGCAGAACGGGGGGGGGGGCTGCGAGCACAGACTGGGCCCCTTCTCAGTGCCAGCACGGGAACCAGCTGACTGGCTGCTGCCGAGCCAATTCCCGCTCACGGTGACCCCATGGTGACAAAGGACAACTGCGCTCCAAAGTGTTTTCAATGGCTTGTTGATCAGGAGTATGAGCCGTCCCTTAATTATGAGGGGTTTCCGCTCTGGTAACTCCACCATCCGTCAGATCTGATGAATAACTCATGTTTAAAACTTATTTTTGCTGCTTCTTGTCAGTAACTTCATACATCTATATTTATTTTTCTGCTGGAGAAAGCATGAGAATAATAGCATTAGTACATCACGTGCTTCGCTGTTCTAGGTGGTCTGCACTACTAATGACAAGACAGAGACACACGAGATTCCCCTTTGTGTGCAACATATTCCCCATGAATATGTTGCAAGTTGGGGACTGTTGGTAGATGATCGGGCTTTTATTTCAAGGTGCTTATGTGTGGCTCCAACAGCCAGCCTCTCAGCTAGCAGCCACACATGTTAACTCTACACGTTTCAGATGTGGTGCAATGAGTCACTCACCAGTACTAGGACTCTTGCAGTCACCATCTTGTAATTTCTACCCACCAAAGCTGGGTAGGATTATGCAAAGAAGGTGCTGGTGACCCATGAAGGGGCCTGGATAGCTTTCTGATAATATAAATAAGGTGCATGGTACCCTTATGGGAGTGGAACCATGCAAAAGTGGCATATGAGACCCTAACAAGGCGATTGGTCACTTTGGGCATCCCTTGAAGCTTAAAATGAGCCATCAGAGAGGTGGAAAAGGGAACCTTGTGATTGCCAAGGAGTAAAACGTGTCATTTGGGTCCCAGGTCCTTGTGCTGACACAGAGAGAACTGTAACATGTGTGACAGTTCCAGATGGCTAGAAGCAGTGCAAGAGAAACAGCAGTAGCAGGATCAGGAGACCAGGGCAAGGAGGTCCAGTGGACTTCTTGGTCCATGGAACAAGCTGGTGTCAGTGGGTGTGCTGACTCAGAGCGTAAGTGCGGAGGGCCTTTAGGCAGGCTTATTGTCAGAGTAGGGCCCCCCTTGGACACATACTGGGGGGAGCCCCAGAGTTTTAAAATTCTTGCCTGAGTAGGGAAGAAACTTAATTTGAGGGGTGCAAGAGGCCCGAGGTCTGAGGTCCAGGGAGAGACTTGCCTGTGGGCATAGCCAAGAAGAGGTTGTTCTCATTGAATACTGTACATTGAGCTCATCCTGATCCTGGATTGTAACCTATTACTTCCTTAATGTTAGGTCGGCATGTGGTGACTGTTTTGGGCCTGAACCAGACATCTGACTGA
The DNA here is from genome assembly GCA_004026705.1 of Nesogale talazaci. Classification (NCBI taxonomy): domain Eukaryota; kingdom Metazoa; phylum Chordata; class Mammalia; order Afrosoricida; family Tenrecidae; genus Nesogale; species Nesogale talazaci. The sequence goes on from PVJH01042743.1 coordinate 11,884, forward strand.
TGCAGCCCGCCCCAACCTTGCAGCCCACTCTGCGCATGGCCTGCTCTGCCTTCTGTCAGGACCCGGACATGCCTTCAACCTCCAATCCCCAGTTTCCTTACCTAAAATGGGTACCAGACACCCCGACTATGTATCCCCAGGCTATATAAGCACAGCCACTTTTCCACTGGGTGTGACTCCCTCGGCCCCGGACCTCTCAGACTGTGGGACCTTGCCCAGGCGAAGTGCCTCCCCAATAAAACTTGTGTTTTGCTATAATGCGGCTCTCATTCACCTCTGGCAGTGCTCGACCACCTCACACTTAACATGCCTCATAGTTGCATGTCTATGATCTGTGAGTTCTGTGTAGCCATGGAAACAAATATGGAACCAAGGAGAGAGTGCATATGTGAAAGAAGATTGGTGTCAGGGCTGATGAAAGAGTTGAAGAGGCGATGACCTCTGTCTCATCAGAATCAGTCTTTGGCTAGTGCGCATGGTGATTCTTGAGTCCCCTCAAGAAGTTAGCGGCAGTCATATGCCCCCACCAATTCACTTTTTCAGTAGACTTCATAATAATAATAAAAAAAAAACCCCACTGTCATCAAGTCAATTTCAACTCATAAACCCCAAACTATACTCATTGCCATCAAGTGAAATCTGTCTCATAGAGACCCTCTAGGTAGAGTAGGGCTGCCCGGTGGGGTTCAGAGACTGCCAGTCTTTAAGAGAGCACACAGCCTCAACTTGCTCTCATGAAGAGGCTGGTGGCTTTGAACCAATGACTTGTGCTTAGCAGCCCAACGTCTAACCCACCGTGCCAGCAGGGCGCCTAAGGTTTTCCATTAGGGAAACAGAGATTAGGCATGTACCTGCAGCCGTCCAAGCCATGGGCAAACAGGCTTCCTCCAGGGGTTTATTTAATACATCCTCTTCGTCTTGACCACTGTTCACGATACACAAATGGCTGCATTTCAAGAATGGTGTGGGTCTAGAGAACAAGAAATCACTTTCAGGAAACTCCATCAGGGAAGTCCCAGGACCTAGGCCTGGATGCACTGGGGGGCATTTCGTCAAGGCATTTAATCAGGGGAGGGGGTGGGGGGATAGCAGTTCTGGTGCAGACCCCATATGGGTAAAGAGTCAATGGGGAGGAGGGGGAAAGACCCCCTGGGGATCTCTAGAACACACAAGTATTTTATTAGCAATCAAACTAGAAATGTGCCTTGACGCACACACACACACACACACACACACACGCACACGCACACACACTACACACCTTTGTTTAGGCAATCTGCCTTCGCCCAAGAAGCTAGTTTTAGGGAGCCTTGAAATGATAGACCTGGCGGTTTGAGAACAAAGGTAAACAAAGGGCAGACACAGCCCGAGGTCACAAAGTGAACTGGTAACAACATTACAAATTCCTAAAGGTGAGGGTAGTCTGATTGCAGCTGCAGACGCCTACAAGAAGGAGGTAGGAGCTTGCTTGGGTTCCAGCATCCTTCATTAACTGCGTGTTCTGACCACGGCGGCAGCTGGGGGATACATGGGAGAGTCCTTCAAGCCGATCCACAAGGGCATGGCTCACCGAGACCCGAGCATGTCTCCAGACAGCCCCCGTCACAAACAGTCTCTCTCCTGTGGCTCCCGCACATCCAGAACACTGCCAGTTCCGCTTCTCCAGAGAGGAGCAAAACGTTATTGACCGAATCGGAGCGTGTCTGTGTAAGTCTGAATTCAAGCAGCCATGCCTGCAAGAGGATTGGCAAAGTGTGTGTGTGCAGCCAGCAATGTGCATTTTGGGTTGGAAACAAACAGGGGACCCAGAGCTCAGCCATGTGGCCCATAATAAAGCGTCAACAAGTCTGAGGTTGTACACAATCAAAAAACAGATGCCGGGGGCTGTGTCTAGGTTTGTAATCGCATGGAAGTTTCGGTAGAGCCAGGCCTTGATGATCTTATTCCCTGCTCTACGCCCAACGTCTAGAATTGCTTGTCAGCTGCCGTCAGATAGACCCCCTGCCACACTCCTAGCAGCCCCCAACTCATAGCAGCTCAAGGTGTTCCCTAGTCTGGGCTCTTCCCAGCCCTGTGTTCCATACACTTTTCATTGGCTGCGTCTTCTAAGTAAATTGCCCAACCTTTCTGGTCTGACTCTTGAGATTCCCCTGAAATGTTTGGCATGGCAGCCGCAAGCAAGTCCCCACTGACAGTC
>PVJH01042744.1:0-14076 GCA_004026705.1 Nesogale talazaci
GGGCGGGAGGGGGCGGGAAGTGGTTCCAGAAGCGAATCCCCAAACTGCTGGGAGATGGCTGAGTTCTTCCCACGCAGCCTCAACTAAGGAACGCTGCGCTTCCAGCCGGGACGCACCCTCTGCCAAGCCGGGATGGTGGGGTGTTTGGGGCACAAACTTAAAATAGCCTCTTAGCTAAAATGAATATGTATATGTATGTGCATGTGTATATGTCTATATATGTATATACACACATACTTTAAAATAGTCTCTTAGCTAAAATGAATATATGTGTGTATGTGTGTAGATGTATGTATATATTCGCTGTTATATAAATATATATACTTCCCAACGAACATATATATAAATATATAACAGCAAATAAATATGTGTGCGATATAGAACTATATCACAAGGGGAGATTTTGTATTACTTCCCGGCCCTGGAGAGTTAAAGAAATCTATGCTTTCTGGGAGCTGTCTTTGGAAGGAAACAGGAGCCTTTAAGGGTCCTGGGAAAGCTGGCCCATGAAACTGAAAGTTGGATCTCAGGAGGCCTGGGAGCCCACCCGTGCACCCGCCCTCCTCCCGCACGCGGGTCCCTTAGGGTCTTATTTTGAGGACTTTGCTAAGAATGACTCTGTTCCCTGTGCCCTTCAGATTTCTCCAGACCCATGTGTCACGTCGAGTTACGATGGTGCCGTGGCCCACACCGACTCCCCTCGCCACACCTCTTTCCCGACACGCGTCATGTCACCTGCATTGTTTGGGGTGCCGAGAAAGTTCTGCTGACCGCCACAGCCCCGGCGGAGGAGAGTGTTTATTTCCATTAATAATTAGTCTGATCACTCTTCAAGTGTTTTATTACTCCTATCAAGAAGGAGAAAATTTTAGGAATTGGGACGCTCCAAGTCCTTCTGCTCTGGCTGGGCTAGAATCACAGTTGTGGGGCCTGCGTGGCGCCGTGGCCTGGAGACTGGCACGAAGGGAGGGCTCGGTGGGACACGGTGGGACGCGCAGGCTCAGCGGCCTCGTGCCCAGGCTCAGAGCCACCACTATTGTCCGATGACACCGGACCTGGCCTCCGGCGGGGCTGTCTGGAGCAAGGCTTCCTGCTGGGATTTTTGGGTAACAGGAGAAATGCCTCCCAACCACGTCACGGTGACAGGACTTGATGTCAGTAGTTTCTGTCTGCTGCAGTCATTCATGTCCGCGATTAGCAGCCGTTTGCACGCATTGATTTTTTATTTCTCGGAGGCCGATATTCCCCTCCAAGATTTACCTTGATCCTAATCAATGGCAATGATATAGGGCTTTGCCCATCCAAGTCATCCTCTGTGGACCATGCAAAGTGGAGAGAGAAAGATGTAAGAATCAATGATGAAATGAGACACACACACACACACACACACACAGAGTCAGAAATGTCTCATATAGCTTTTTATTTTCCTGTGAATTCCCCCGTGTTTCCTCCTGATTACATTGCCCGTCCTTTTGGAATTCACTTGATTTGGCTGTCTGCCCAAAACTTCCGCTTTCAGAATTGGCCCTGGGCAAAAACAGCTGACAAGGCTCACTATCTTTCCTGACACTTCCTCCTTTCCCTACTGGGTTCTACATATTTTCCCTTCAAAGGAGCAGACTTTTCCAAGACACCTCCTTGAATCCATTTCTGGATTCCCCACATCCCAGAATAGAATTCCACCTCTACCCTCCCCAGGAAACGTTCTATACGGATTGTGACCATTTTCAATGGGCAAATGCAACCAAGGACAAAGAATCTCACTTTAGCTAATGGCACAGTACCAAATGGAGGTAGGCAGCTATCCATGATACCTATGACTAGGGCTAGCCTACATTATCTTCATAATTTTGAATTCAATCCATACAGCAAATTACCATTAAGTGGCATCTTGGCAGAGAATACATCCTGAATTCAACCTGGCTATTGAATGTACCTTATGTGGATTTCCTTTAGAGGGCACTATTGATTCTCTGAAACCATGGAAACCTTTCTTAGGTTTCCTTGGAAAGTTCACCAATTTTGAAATCATAATGGCTTTAACAACTACATATAAAATAAGTCACTACTATATTTGTTGCCAATTCTCTACTTTGAAGGGACTGTCTATGTGCCATGTACTTCAGAGGCTAACCCAGAATACTAGTTGTGATGAGAAGCCATCAATACAGCGCATATAATCTCTATCAGAAAACTTCAGTTATCTTATTCACTGTTGAAATTTCTCCAAGTGGGTATTTCCTCTCAAAAGTTGATGCAAACATTAAACAGCTGAGTCCTTTTGAGTTAAAAAGAAAGTTTAGCATTTCTTTTGAAACGATTGTCTCATTTTAGAAATCGTATGCCATTAATATTTTTAAAGAATTTCTAGTATTATCACTCACACATTCCTTAAGGGCAATCCCATTTTTTTATTCAAATCTCTTAGGTCGAATAGGTCACTGTCATCAAGTTGATTCCAACTCACAGGGACCCCATAGGACAGGGTACAACAGGTTTTGTGGGGTTTTGAGGATACATTTTACAGAAATGGAGAGCCTCCTCTCCCTCTTGTGGAGCAGATGGTGATTTCGAATGGCTGACCTTGTGGGAAGCACCCCAATTCATGATTGCTATGCCACCAGAGCTCCTACAGGTTTAACAGACCTGCCAAGGTGATCAAATTGTGATACATATCAGAGATGTAGTTTTTCTTTTCTTTTTCCCTTCCTCTGACATTAATAGTGATAGAAAGGTATAGGCAGGCTCTTGAAGTTTTTATCTCATTGCCCATTATGACCTTTTTCTGAAACATCCAAAATAACCCAGGGCTTAGAAACATAATTTTGGAGATATGAATATATTCATGCATCTACCAGAATTTGCTTAGCTTTCACATCATAGGTTGGCAGTTCAAGTCCATCAGCCACTCAGTGGGAGAAAGAGAAGACTTTCTCAGGAATTCTATCTCCGGTTGCTATGCGTCAATGAGATATGCTGATATAAAATTTCATATTATAGTAGTACATATGACTTGTGTGGTAGTTTTTTTATGACTAGGACTCACCTAGGTCATCTTCATAATATATAGTTTCTGGCTAAATTGTCAATATTGTAGGTTAATAGTGGAGATGGTCTCATAAGTGTTTAATAATTAAAGAGACTCGTCAGTCATACATGTGTCAAATAAAAAACAAAACCTAATGCCATAGATTTGATTCCTGCATCTAGAAACCATTTCTGAAGCTTTTAAAACTTTAGAGGTAGCTGAGCCCTGGTGGCGTAGTGGTTGTGTGCGGGACTGCGGCTCACAGGGTTGATGGCTCTCCAGGAGCAAGACTGGGCTTCCTACTCCCACCAGGGCAGTGATGTGAAGAAAAAAAGAACACTTTATAGAAGCAGACAGTCTTATATTTCTTCTGTGGAACAGCTGGTTGGTTTGAATCACTGATCTTTTATTTAGCAGTCTGACATACTGGATAGGACTCCTTTGCATGTTTCAAAGATAAAAAATTGTATTATTGCTTCTAAGCGTATGAATATATTCCATATAAATTTCTTAGACTGACCATCAAGAGTCTTCACAGAATCTGTCTCCATTCCTATCATCACTTTCGTACAGCACCACACATGATCATCTTGTCATGCGTATCTTCCTTGGTTCTTCCTGTACTTCATCAGCGAGTTCTTTCTGGAACATATTCTCCCCAACTGTCATCTTCAAACTAAAATGTAAAAGTTTTATCCATCTTTCAAGCAGTTTTTCAAAGACTACTAACCCATGAGTCCCCTGGAGCTACAATTTTGAATTTAAGTGACTTGGTTGTTTATTTCATCATGCTTTCTAAATGATAAATCTTGTAAAGTTTTCTTAGGGTTTCTATCAATGCATAGTGCCCAGTAAGTGGTCAATGCTCACTATGTATTCTTTCAAATGAATTATGCTAACCTGAGATGCTATTACTATTTGCCAAAGGAGGGGCACTGAAAGCTGAGACTTGCACAGGAGCAAGGAGGTGAGAATAAATGCCATCAAAGGTAAAAATAGAAATGAAGGCATTTTGCAGATAACAGGGTATGGATATCATTGCACATATCTGCCTGGTGTACTGTTATATGGTCCCTCACCAGAATGATGCCCCCTATGAGCAGAAACCTTGATCACTACTTCCCCAACACAAAAGAAAATCAGGAGGACTTTAGATGCTCATTAAGTATTTGAGTCATTAATTGATTGATTGGTTAGTTAATATGGATTCAAAATGTCCAGCTGGAAGACTAGCAGCCCAAGATGAGGAGGCATGGGAGAAGGAATCAGTTTGGGGAGAGGATTTTGAGGAGAGGATTCTGTGAAATATGTTGATGTGGAGCCTAGGATATAACTGGTATTGCTAATTAGGGTGAAGTGACGTGATGGAAGGGGGTATGGTGAAGCCTGAGCCAGTTCACAAGATAGCAGGGATGTTGAGGTGCAGGACTCAGAGGCTAAGAATGAGTAAGAACTGGTCAGAGAAAGGAAAACCCAGCCAGGACTATTCTGTGCCTTATTCTTGACTCATTTCTCCACAGGATTTAGTCTAATGGTGTCATCTTAAATTTTTCTCTTGACCTTGGTTGCACCACTTTGTACTGGTTCCTTCTCGCATCTCACACTACATGCTGTAGGCTTTTATTTCCTAAATATCACTAATCTTTATTCACCACATCACTACCGCAGCTGCGGTTCAGAAATATCATGGTCTTTATCTGGACAACTTAGAATCCTCTTGACCAGCCCTTTAGCTTCTGAGCACCGCCGCTAGTGTAGTCCATCTTCTACCACTCTCTCACAGCAGGCTTTGTAAAATATAAATCCCACCATGCTGGCCTTCATTGGTCGCCCACAATCCTCTGCATATGGTCCAAATTCTTTTTTTCACCCAGCCTTTTTTCTAAACAACTTCATCTCTGGCCCTTCCTCTGGATTCTGTCTTTTCACCCATATCAGACCCTTTGTAAATTCCCCTAACCCTGTCATCTTTGATACTTTGCCATCAGTCAACTCCTTAAACCCACAGAGTCAATTCTGACTCCACAAGGATGTGACAGAACAGGGGAGACCTGTCTGAAGAGGTTTCCGTGACTGTTTGTCCCTCTGAGGCAGACTGCCACATCTTTTGGTTTAAACAGCTGACCTTCTGATGACCAGCCCAACACTTTAATGCACCACCAGGACTCCTTGACGAACTCCTTAATTTTCCTTAAAAAATTCTCTGAAGTCCAGCCTCCTCTCATATCCTCCCTGATGGCATTTCCCGCTGTTTCATTGGCTGCATATTTACTAGCCAATCTTTTAAGGTGGTGCAAGTGGACCTTTCCATGACATAACCGATCACCAACATCTGTTCGCATGTGAACAATACTAAATTTCATCTATTCACACATCCAGAGTTACTTGCTGAATAACTCAAGGGAGTATCAGTCCCATTACATCTTAGGTGAAGGATACAGAGTACAGTTACAGAATAGAATTCACATCATAGGTTGGCAGTTCAAGGCCTTCAGCCAGGATTGATGATTGGAATTGGACAGTTGGACAATACAGCTTGGGTGTTCCATAAATATTGAGAAATGTTGATTATATCTTATTGCAGAAATAAGAGTGTCAAGTTGCAACAATTTATCAAGAATCTTGAGTGAAGCTGAGCCCTGGTGGCATAGTAGTTGTGTGCGGTACGACAGCACACAGGGTTCACGGTTCAAAACCAGCAGCAGCTCTCCAGGAGCAAGGTTGGGCCACCTGCTCCCACCAGGGCAGTGATGCCACACACACAAAAAAGAATATTGAGTGAGGACAACCTGAGATCTCAGACAAATTAGATTCGCCACCTGGTAGATGTGAAATTTGAGATTGAAGAAAGACACCATGAAATCATGTAATAGGCGTTGCAGAAATCCACAGCATGGCTAGTTCTCTGGGGAGTTTGATTCTCTCATTTTTCTGGAAGTCACATTTCATAAATAAGTGGGCAGATATGGTTGACATTTATAAAGTTAACTAGGTGGCGATCAAACAGGTCACTTTGTTTATAAACTTTGGGTCTGCAAATATGAACTGATATAAAGTAGTTTCAGCTTTCAGGAAAATCTTCTCTGTTTAGATTTTGTCAACTCCTTTTGCAATCATATTCTTCCTTGAATGTGCCTGATGGTGGGGAATGTATTGCAACTCAAGCACAGGGAATCCAGGCAGGTGCTTCCTCTATTTTTCAGTGTCGTTTGCCCTGGTCATTCCAGAGTCAGGCTAACTGAGTGAGAAAGCGCTGTCTAATGAAATAAGGTATGATGTCTGATATCAGCCACTGATAGATCATGAAACTAGGCAAATCTGTATCCCTTGTCTTTGAAAGTGATTTTTAGAGATGAAAAAAAGATTCTAAAGACTCATTTATCAATATGAGGACAAAAATACAAAAACTATGTAACCTATATTGGAAGGGAACAAAAAGATTCAAAATGACTTTGAGAGACTTGAGTAGGAGGTAAAATAAATTGCAATTTAGTAAAGATCAATATAAAACCTGTATTTGCTGATGTGGCACGATTCCAAATGAGAAGGAACAGCTGCAAAAATTAATTAATAACCAGAACATGGAATGCATAGAGTATGAGCCTAGGAAAATTGGAAGTCATCAAAGATGAAAGTGACACATAGGGATCAATATTCTTAACATTAGTGAACTGAAATGAATTGGTATGGGACATTTTTTAACTGGATAATACCATGTTCTACTTTGTCAGGAAGGACAAATTGAAGAATACTGACACATTTATTGTCACAAAGAATATTTCAATATCTATCCTGAAGTACAACACTGTCAGTGGTAGAATAATCCCCCTATGTATACTAGAAAAACCAGTTAATTTGAACTTTTTGAAGTCCACTTGTGCAACAACTTTTTGAAATTTACACACCAACCACTAATGCTAAAGATAAAGCAATTGATGATTTTTAACCAATTTCTGCAATTGAATAATTACTGGTGGCTGAAATGCAAATGCTGAACACAGAGAAAGATTGATGATTGGAAAATATAGCTTTGGTGACTGGAACAATGTTGCAGATTCAATGTCATAGAATTTTACAAGACCAATAATACATAATACACATACCCCCTTTTTAACAACATAAATGGCAGCTACAAATGGATCTCACTGAATGGCATGTACAGGAATCCAATAAACTGCCTATGTGGAAGGAAACACTTCAGAAGCTCAATATCATCTCTCAGAATAAGGGCAGGAATTGACTTTGAGATAGACCATTAACTGATCATATATGAATACAAAATGAAACAGAAGAAATTGAAAGCAAGTGCAACCTCGAATGTGTCCCTCCTGAATTTAGAGACCACTCAAGAATAGACCAATGACTAGAGACCAGATGAGTTATGGCATGGTCTCAAGGAAGGACATAATTCCTGAGGAAATAGAAAAGACCAAAGTGAATGTCAGAAAAGACTGAAATTTACTCTTCAATGTAGACTAGTCAGAGCAAATGTAAGACATGAGAAAGTACAAGAGCTGAACAGAAAATTCCAAGTGGTAATGTGAGACAAAAAGTAAAGTTACAATGAAAGGTGCAAAGATCTGCAGTTATAAAACCAAGAGAAAACCAGCTGAAAGAACTGAAGGGAAAAAATTAAATCTTAAAGCGTCGATAGACAAGCCTTCTATGGGAAAGATACCGAATGACATAGAAAGCTTCCAGGGGAAGATGGAAGGAATGCAAACTCCATGTACCAAAAAGAATTAGTCAAAGTTCAGCCACGTCAGGAGTACCATATGATTAAGTTCAAACTGCACTGAAGACATTGACTACAAACAAGTCTCCAGGAATTAACTACATATCCATTTAGATGTTTCAACAAATGGATGCAGCACCAGAAGTACTTAAATTACCAATGGCAAGAAATGTAGATGACAGTTACCTGGTTATTTTATTGGGAAGGATTCCTCTGCCCATCCCAAGCAAAGGTGATCCAACAGAGTGTGAAAAATTTAACAGTCTCATTAATATCAAGTGCAAATAAAATTTTGGCACAGAGAATTGTAAAAAGTATTGCAGTAGTAGGTAGATCTGGAGCTACCAGGAATTTAAGTTGGAATCAAAACAGCATGCGGAATGAGGAATATCATTGCTGATGTCCAATGGATCTCAGCCCAAAGCAGAGAATACCAGAAAGATGTGTGTGGGTGTTTTATTGACTATACAAAGGCATTAAACAATGTGGATCATGACAGATTATGGATAACATTGCAAATAATGGGAATTTCAGAACATTTCATTGTGCTCATGAGAAACCTGTACACAGACTAAGAAGCAGAAGTTGGAACAGAACAACAGTATAATACATGTTGTAAAATCAGGAAAGCTGTGTGTCACAGTTGCATCCCTTCACCACAGCTATACAATGTATATGCTGAGCAAATCATCTGAAAAACAGTACTTTCTAAGCAGTGGGGCTTCCGAATTGGAGAAGACTCATTTACAACCTGTGACACGCAGATGACACGATTTTAATTTGTCCAAATTCATGCAATGAATAAATGGCGGGACTAGAATTCAAACCCTAGCAGGCGACTCTAGAGTCTGTCACTTTGAAGACCAAGGCTCTGCCATTTTAGTTTTTACACTTCATATGCTTGAGAACGCTGGATGATAAATAAAAGAACCAAGAAGAATAGATGCCCTTGAATTGTATGATGTTGGAAAAGACTATTTAATAAACTACAGACTGTCAGAAAAATGAACAAATCTGACTGGGAATAGAGGATGACAAGACTTCATTTACTATATGAGGCTCTTAAAAAGCATGTGGGAAAATGGAATTAAAAGAGAACAGAATTTTCCCATGAGGTTTTTGAAGTCTCTCGTACTTTGGAGGAGTGTCTGGAGAGAGTTATCATGTTTGGAAAAGGAGAAAGACCCTGAAGGAGGTACACTGATATAGTGGCTGCGCCCAGGGACTCAAACGTAGCAAGGCTGTGAGTGTGTTGCAGGACCAGACAGCATTTTATTGTATTAAACAAAGGGTGTCTCCAAGCCTGAACTGATTGACAGCATCTAGCAACAAATGCTGAAGACCGAAGACTGAAGCACAGATTGTCACAGCCGCATAGATCCTGCTTCTGAGAATACAAGAAATTCTCCTTGAGGCAAATGGACCAATAGTTGCTCATGTAGAAATTCTCTCAGAGTTTTAGTTGATTTAGTGGTCATGTGGGAAACAATCTATGCTGTGTATGGATCCAAGGAACAAATGGACCCATTGGATTTTAGCAGACTTGTAGGTGTTAGTTAGTATTGGGTTAATGCTAACTCACACAGAAGTTGTATTATCTTCACAATTATTGATATGCTTGAATCTATTGGAGCCTGGAGTCCTGGTGCCATAGTGTTTGTCTGTGATCTGCGTGGCCAACAATTGTGTGTGTGTGAGTGTGTGTGTAGTCACTGTTTCTTGTGAGTGGATTCCACCCTAAGGAAGTGCCTTCTAATCTAGCATTCTATTGAATAATTTTCAGACGTAGACAACCAAGCCTCCCTTCCAAGTCAGGTAGTTCCACAAAAACCTGTCCCTCATAGATGATCCTGATGATGTTTAAAATAATGGTGGCATAGCTTCCATCATCATAGTAATATGCAAGTCACCACAATATCCCAAACTGATGGATGGATGGCAGTAGCTGGCTTGGTAATGCTGACTTTAAGAGGGTCATCCAGTTGCTGGACAGTGTGCTGGGGAAGTATGGCAGGACTATGGGAGGAGTTAAGAAACCGTAAGACTCAATGAGCTTAAGGCTGTTTCACTGAAGAGAGTTCTGAAAGAGCTAATAGTTGTCGTTGAAAGGTAGAAGAGCAATCAATCATGTATTAAGAAATGAATTTCTCCCAAAGAGCAGAGCTAGGACTAGGTAGTGAGGCAACAGGGAGGTAGACGTGAGTTCTATTGAAGAAAGAACTTCCAATCATTCGGTCATTCTGTAAAAGGAATGAGCGACTTGATGAATTAATGAGCAACCAGTGCAGGAAGTAGTCAAACCTCATCTGCGAAGGAAAATGTAAAAGAGATTCCAGCATTAGATGAGAAATTGAATTAAATTATCTCAAAACCCCTTCAAATCTAAGTGTGATGATTTATGATCTTCCAAACCATGACTAATTCATGCAGAGATCCACTATTAACCTGGTATAAGTAGCCTTTCAGTATTTTCTATGCATATTATTCAGTCTATGTGATTTTTCTTAATATAATAAGAAGTATTATATATACAATACTTTATAATCTGATTTTTTAAAAACTTAACATATAGCATGTTCTTTTCTGTCATTAAATGCTATTTTATATGACTTTTATAAACCGCACTGTTTGAATGTTGCATAAGTTTGACACCATGCACCTACTTTAGACCCTTATGTTGTCTCCAATTGTCTGATGATTATAAATGACAGTGATAAACCTTTATATCTTTTATTCAGCAAAAATGCACTCATCTTTGAGAAGTAGAGGTTTCCTGGGCACAGTAAACAAATGAAAATCAGAACAAAGAGAACTAACTTACTCTTGACACTTTAAAAGCGTCTATGTATTTTCTGTATTTTCTGTATATTTTTACTTAGTATGGAAACATTGAGATAGGAATTCTAGGTTTTAAATACTCTATATAACAGGAGACACACTATTTTATGAGGGTTTTTTTTTTGCCATTTATGAAATTGTTCTTTTCATGTTAAAATTGCCTCAGGGTACAAGTACAAAACAGAAAATATTTAATTAAAAAATATAAAGCAGAGCACTAGCATAATCAATTTAATGACAACATGAAAATATAATAGTGACTTTTGAAAATGTATGAGAAAACCCTAGATTAGTTTTTAAAATAGAGAATGTGAAGTATTTCAAATTACAGTTCAGCATAATAAGTAAGAGTACCAAACACGATCACATTAGATACAAATTGCATTATTTCAAAATAATGCCATTTATTTTCCTATTTATTTCATTTCACAATGCTGAGATAAGTGCACTAAAAGCAAAACACTTAATTCAAGGGGTTTGGGAACCCAAGACCAAAAAGCAGGTGCGGATAGGCATGAGCACATTTGAATAGGTCTCCTTTTGCAACTAATGATCGCTTTGTCAGTTCAAGTCCTTTTATTTCTGGGCCTTATGATTTAGTTAGACAAATGTTAGTGCTAAGTATTTTATTTATGAAGAAAGCACTTTAGCATTCCCAATGTCAGCACAAACCCAAAGCTTAGCCCATTCTGTTTTTTCCACAGATTTTTTTGAAAAAATTGTAGCATATACAAACTATAAAAATCTCAAAAGATGATTAGAAAAGACTGAAGATTAACTGTCTATGGCGAAGTGGTGAGATCCTCATTAGATGAGACTTTCTCTGTCTGAACAACCATAAAAGGAAACAAGTTGAATTAAAAACAGAAAATAAAACTAAAGGGATAGAAGAATGGGGAATTTAAGAGGAGTGACTCTAAAGCAATCCAAGTCCACTGCCAGCACATCTAGTCCAACGTCTAGTGACACTTTATAAGTTTCTGAAGCTGTAAACTTCCCACAGAGTGCCCTGACCCTGAGGTTAACGGGCCAGTGCTTAACCGGCAGCACCACCTAAACCATATAGTTGCTGTCTTTTGAGGTGATCAGCAATATGTGGAGATGTAATCATTTGAGTAAGCTTCAACATGCTCCTCTTCGTTAGTGGTCAGGAAGAATTACTCTCAGACTTCTAACCTTTGACATCTAAAGTGACTGTAACGGTAGTGAGTAAAAAAGCATTGCCACTCAGGCTCTTGTTCATTCATGTTCTTATTTAGGACAAACTGTGTTTAAAGACGTCTCTGCCATCAGTGGACAGCTGCACGCAGGTTCTCTTCTCAGGAACACACTTGTCACAGTCTTGTCAGGGGGTCTCCCTGGAAAAAAAAGGAAACAAAGACCAATCAAAACCGTAGCTTGGGGCTGAGCCCCGGTGGCGTAGTGGTTGTGCGCGGGACTGCGGCCCACTGGGATGGAGGTTCCATTCCGGCTCCCACGAGCAAAGGCTGGGCCTCCTACTCCCACCACCAGGGCAGTGATGCCTAAAAAAAAAACAAAAAACAAAAACAAAAACCCTAGCTTGTAGGAAACCCAGAGGGCAGGTAAATTCAAGGGAAAGAGATGAGTTCTATAGGTTATGGCAACAGTTTCTTTGATTCCGAATGGGTAATGCCGATAGGTTGAAAGCTGGACATTGACTAAAGGAAGACCATTAAAGAATCAATGCATTTGAATTGTGGTGTAAAGAATATTTCAATACCATCGTCTTTTGAAAGGAGCTATCTTGGCAGAAGTACAGTCGGAGGGCTCCCTAGAGGCCAGGAGGATGCCGCGTTGTTTTGCGTATTTTGGACATGCTGTCAGGAGAGACCAGTGCCTGGAGCAGGACATCATACTCGGTAAAGCAGAGGGGCAGCGAAAAAGAGGGAAACCCTCCCCAAGATGGATTGACACTGCCGGCAACAATGGGCTCAGATATAGGAACCATTTTGACAGTGCAGTGTTTCGCTCCAATGTCAACGGCACCTTGTCAAGACTGTCAACAACAATCTTGATAGCGTTTTTTGATGGACACAGGATAATCAGGGAGGTTTATTATGAGGAAGTGTTTTAAAAATGGAAAGTGGCACTGGTGGGGAAAAGTCCAGGGAAGTTACTTTTCCCATTACAGTAATATACCTGCTCATCCTTTGCAGAGAACAAGGAATGAGAATTTCATTGGGAAGCTATGCCCCATTCACTGCACAGCCCTGGTCTTGCCCCTTCCCACTTGTCTTGCCTGATCCCAAACTATTTTGGAAAGGAATGCAATTTGAGTGTGGTGAGGATACCCAGACGGACATTTTGACATGGTGTTAATTAAGAGCCCAGAATTCTTCAGAGAGGAATTACAGAGATGGATACACTGCCTTAAAAAATGTATAGTACTAGATGTTGAGAACCAAGAGCTTTATGTTTTGATTTTATAGTAATATTTTACAAGTCACCTTCTTATTTTTTGTATTTCTCCAATTTGAAGGGAAAATTGTCCATGCAAATAGCGTTTCCCAGTAACCAGCATCATGGGGTGGATCAAGTATGTTCTGTAGCATGTTAGGGTATCTCTCTAACACGGGCCTTGTTTTTTTGAGCCCTGACTCTGACTGTAGCTTTAGTCAGCAATGACTAAGAAGAGCATATTTTAACATATATTCTGTATCAAAAGAAAAAGGACAAAAGATGAGGAGAAGGAAAAGAGGGGCAGAGAGAGAGAGAGAGAGAGAGAGAGAGAGAGAGAGGAAAATTTCTCAGTGTGCAGTGATAGCACTAAACTTAGCCCATGGCTCCAGAAAGGCAATCTCTAAACCTTAGGAATGTCAGACCTTTAAAGAATGCCTTTGATAACTGAGGTGAGGGGTGGGGTGGGGGCAGGGGTTCATGGGCAGCATTGGGTGGTTAGTATGACAGTTTGAGTTTAGTGTGCAGCTCTTACCTTCCAGGGTGGTTGGGCTACCAGACAGGTCTGTGTGACTGAGACCAAATACAATCTCGGAATGCCAGTGCTTAGGTGAGCTTTCCTGGTCGGCAGTACTCTGTTTATATGGTCACACCTATTACTAGGAAAGTTAACACTGTTCATGCCCCCCTGGGAGAGGATGACAAAAGCTATGGATTTGGAAATTTCCTGGACTCTGTCTCATAAATGCCTATCCACAGCTGACTTTAATTTGTATTCCTTTACCAATCCAGATCCATGACTATCTACCTACTGTGGCCCCAGGGCTCTGTTTAACAGTTGATAGCGGGAAGGGATATACCGGTAATAGAGACCACCTCTACTTTGGCTATTTTTCAGAATAAATATAATTTGTTAATTTCTTATTCTATTGGGGGTTCTCATGACTCAAATAGTGGGTTCACGATTCGTCTCTCTACTGAGAAGCACAATCCTGACACCTTGAACTGGATAGTAGCTTAAGAATGTTTATGACTTCACCAATTCTAGACTAATGAT
>PVJH01042745.1:0-14083 GCA_004026705.1 Nesogale talazaci
GCCCGTCCTTCAAATAGGAGCTTATGTGTATATCCTTACAGTTGGTTCCATCTCTCTACCCCACCTTCTCTCTACCCTTCCAGCTTCTCCAATCTAACCATTGGCCCGAAGGGGCCCAGGCATCTTGCTTTCCCCGTATCTCCAGCTCCTCTCTATACTAGTGTACCTTCCCCAGTCCATCTGGATTTGTAGGGTAGAGTGGGGACCGTGATGGTTGGGGGTGGTGTGGGGGGAGGAAGGCTTCAGGAACTAGAGGGAACTAATGTGCATCATCACTGCCCGGCTGTACCCTGACTGGTCTGTCTCCTCCCCGTGACTCCCCTGTAAAGGGGTGACCAATTACCCACCAGTGGGTCTTAGGTCCCCACCCTGCTCTCCCCCTCATTCGTAACAATGTGATTCATGTTCTTTGATGCTCGAGACCTACTCCTTTCGACCCCTCTTGATCTCACAGGTTGGTGTGCTTCTTCCATGTGGGCTTTGCTGTTTCTGCGCTGAATGGCGACTGTTTATCTTCAAGTCTTTGAGACTCCAGGCATTCAATCATTTGGTAGCTGAGCACCATCATTTCTTCTACTCTGTTTGCCTCTGTATCCACTTGTCTTCAGCGATATGGGGAATCAATTGGTCCACTGATTTTGATTTTTGTTCTTTGATACCTGATTGTTTCAGCACCTCATGATCGCACAGGCAAGTGATCTTCTTTTATGGTGGGTTTTGTTGCTTCTGAGCTAGATGGCTGCTTGTTTGTGCTCAAGCCTTTAAGACCCCGGATGCTCTATCTTTTGAAAGCTGGGTCCTTCTGCTTTCTTCAACACCCTTGCTCATGCTCCTACATGTCCTCAATGGGTACCCTAGGCATGTGTGCACATAGTGATATATGTTTGATTTGTTTTTCCCCCCATTCACTGTCTATTGCCCAGGGCTCCTTTTGAAGATACCTTGCTGTTGTTCGGTGGCTCCGACTCAGAGAAGGAAATGCTAGCCAGTCTTTTGCCATTCTCACAATGTTTGAGGGTGTTTGAGTCCATCCTTGCAGCCACTATGGGAATGCATCTTGAAAGCGTTCTTCCTTTTTTTGAGGCCCTCTTCTGTTATCAAGTGTGACTTCACTTTGTGTGATTTGGACAAGCTGTTAGGATACACCAGTCCCTGGAAGAAATCATTATGCTCGATAACAATGTAGATATTTGCACATATGGTTTTTGAGATCGGGAGAATCAAGGCTGGATGATGAAGTGTTAGTTCTCATGGTATTGTGGGTTATGTGCTGGGCTGCTGTCCCGAGGGGCAGCTCGACCTGGTCCCACAGGGTCACTTTGTGTTGGGATTGACTTAAGGGCATCAAGGTTGTTTGGATCTATACAAATTGTCCGTGTGCATGACCTTCATTTAACAAGTAAGAGCACTGTTTAGCCATTTGTAATTCTAAATCTTGTTTCCTAGGAAATCCTTTGACTGGGCTCATTTACTAGTGAAAAGGTTGGAGGTTTAGTTTTATTTAGAGTTCTCTACTGTTGATCTGCTTTCTAAGGAAACATTCATCTACCTAAGGAGTGTGGTTTATTCTGACACACAGCTGTCACAGCTCACTCAGGAGCAAGTGGATTTTGGTTTCCACAAAAGTTCATGGGGTCCACAGACAGAACCTTCACCACATTGAGTCTGCTTAGATTCTAAAGTTAGTGATTCTCAATCTCTATGCTGAGACCCATTTGGTAGAAGAACAACCCTTTCACAGGGGTTGTCCAATTCATAACAGTAGCAAGATTACAGTTAAAAAGTAGCAACAAAAATAACTTTATTGTTTTGGGGGGGGGTCACTGCAACATGAGGCACTGTATTAAAGGGTCACAGCATGAGGAAGGTTGAGAACAACTGAGGCACTTGATTGCAGAGGTCTATGGCTCCTTCTCCTTCTCCTGGACTCAGGGAACCAGTCTTCTGAGCTCTGCTGCTACATGGGGTTGTGTGGGTTGCCCAAAAAGGCCCTGGCTTGTAAATATGCAGAGAGGTGCTTCTTCTTGCATGGGAGAGAATCCTGGGTTGAAGGTGGTTTTCTATAGGCTGGCTCAAAACCTCTGGTCATGGTGGCCTCCAGGGTGTTTAAGTAGAACAGAGAATAGAATTGCCCTTTAGAACTTTCTGGGTTGCCATCATTATAGGATTTGACTTTCAGGTCTTTCTCCTGCATAGCCCATGTGTGCATTCCAGTGGCCAACCTTCAGGCTAGCCATGACTGCTACTAGGTGCTGTCTGCTGGAGTGCATTTGACTCATGGGGAGCTCATATGTTGCTGAGTAGAACTTTCCCATAGGGTTTTCCTGATTGTCATTTCTAAGGAAGCAACTCTCCTTAACTTTCTTTCCAACCACCAACCTGTAGGCGTGAATGGTCTAAATATGACACTTTTAGCCAAAGTCCCTAGTTCCCACCAAATGACCTTTCCCTGCATGGATCTGGAATGAAGGTGGGAGGAGATACTGATTGGTCTGTGAGTAATTTGTGGTCAGAATTCCCTGAAGTCCCATGCTTCTGTGTATACAATGATCCTTCTGAGAAGCATGAAGGATCTCACTACCAGCGAGATCCAAGAGCAAGTGCATACCCTGGACCTGAGACCCCCACGCAGTGGACCTCCTGGATCCAGATGGCAGATATAGCAAGAGAAGAGCAGCATTGAAGCCAGGAGCCAGAGCACAGAACAGAGGAATGAGTATTGCAACCCACAGAGCAAGGAAAGTTGAGTGCTCTCGTGCATCCGGCTGGGTTGGCGCATAGAAGTGGAGCTCAGTGTTTTTGCGCTGAAGCTTGCTGGAGTGGGGTACCTCTGAGCACTTAATTCAGGGAGCTGGATTTGCTGTTCCCTGGGGCTTAAGCTAAATGTCTTCAGTTTGGGGCAGATTATAGAGTGGTCTACCCTTTGGGCCTTTATTAGCAGACTCAAGAGAACATTGCAACCCCGTTATGAACATTGAGTTATGATACAGAACATAATCCCAAGCCTTTCTCACTGGTGTCATAACTTGTTAACTTCCTTGCTAAACCCTTTAATCATGACATTTGTCTGTGAGTTGTGAGCCAACATGGCAATGGATATTGGAACACAGAGAAACATGAACTGACAGGCCGACTGTTTGTGCCACCATGGATTCCAGGCAGCGCACAGCTAGTATGTAGTCTTGAAGACCACACAGATGCAGCACATGGTGGAATGATGAGTCTGTCGATTACAATGTCTCTCAACAGCTCATGAATGACTTACCTGGGCCTCTGGCCATTCAGCGGGTGAGAGAGGTGCAGGGCTAACACTCCATGGGCTGGACTTCAGTGCCAGAAAGAAAGCAGCAGTAATGCCCTGGGTTGGATTTAAGAATGGTCTCCTTTTCTCACCTCCCCTTATTCCCAACCTTACTCATTCATACTTGGGAAGCCTGGGCCGATGATTCTTCCATTTCCATCCTATTTTTTTTCTTTTACTCCCTCATATCTCCTGTCTTGTGAGCATGTGTGACAAAGTTCTGTGTGAAGGGAACCCAAAGGAAGGAGGGAGCTCTTTTTTATCTCCCTTTCAGGTTTCTAGTCCCAGATAGAGCTTGGACTCTCTAACTCCAGCATCTGTGGGGGCCGATCAAGAGTGTGGCTGAGCTTTAGGGAACACATTCTCCCCCTTTACCCCTCCAATGGACTCCAGCAAAGGACCTCAGCCATCATTGGATGCCAAAAGAGCCATAGGAAGGAAATCCCAGATAGTAAAATAGAAGATGCATGTGGACATTATTCAATGCCCTTCCTGAGCACTGACCCTGGGGGAGACATTCCTAACTTTCTCAGGTCAGGGTGATCTCTGCTTCAAGCAAGGGTAGTCTCTCCACCCAAGTCACATGGTCATGGGGGGAGAGCAGTGTCTGGATAAGCTGGCCTCCTGCTTGCTTTCTGACAGCAAAGCCCAGGACACCAATGCATCTGTGCTGATGGGAAACCATAGGATCTGCTTGAGGAGAGTCAGCTCTGAATGCAACTATGGGAAATGACTCACTTGCCCTGAGTTTAACAGATGGTGTGGAGTTGGGGAGCAAGGTGTGAGGAGTGGGGAGGAGGAACAGGATTTATATCAGTTAAACACAGGAAGACAAGTCAACAAAACATGGCAGTTGGTGTGTAGTTGCAGGCACGTTAATGCAGGAAGACCCCCATCACAGTGTTACTGCGCCTGAATGCCTGCCATCAAGGGAATTCTGACTCACAGCAACTCAGCAAAGGTCTTTGGGGATTGGAAATATTTACAGGAGCAGGTTGCCTCATTTTTCTCCCAAGGAGTAGCTGGAGGCTTAAAACGTTACCAGCCAGACATCTAACCCATCATGCCAGTAGTGACCTTAAAATCCAGTGTCAAGCCATGTCTGACATATCTATCCTAAAGACTCTTTAAAAATCAAGCCAAGGGCACTCCATCAAGTCAAATCTAACTGAGAGACACCTTCCCGGACAAGGCAGAACTCCACCCTGTGAGATTCCAAGACTGTAACTGTGGACAGGAATAGAGCCTCATCTTGCTCCCAAGGAGGGTTAATGGTTTCAAACTGCTGACCTTGCAGTTTCCATCCCCATGAGTAGCCATGAAGCCCCAAAAGGAAGGTAGAAAGGTCAGCTGAGAAGGACATGGCAATTGTCTGTGGGAACACCAAAAGTTCATCTTGATTGGTGTTCTCTAAATACATGGGGATACTGTGATATCTTTGAGTATTTTACATAATTTTCTTATGAAGAAGTCTGAAGAACACTGAGAGGTGCTGAGGAATTTTTCCACTATCACAATGCAATTGTTCCTTCTCTGAGGCTATCAAGGTTAGTCTTATGAGAATTTCCTGAGGAAACCCAACTTCTCCACCCCTCTACCTCTAACCTTGTCCCTTGAGAATTCCTTTTGCTCCCAAATCAAACAACAGTTCAAAGGAACTGGGTTGGATCCCCTTGAGGGTGACCAATTGGCCCTTTTGACTTGGTGTACATAGAAGAAGGCAGAGTTCCTTGGGGGAAAGGGTAGCACATGGATACACTGCCGTTAGCAGTGTATAGACCTGGGTGGAGCAAGACCTTCACATTTGATATTTGTGTTTAATGTACACTTTTATGTCATATAGCATTAACTTTTGATTTACCTTCTTGTTCTGCCAGTTCAATGACTAACAAGTCAAGATTGTCCATGCTGCTGAAGGGGCACTGCTGGATGTCATGGACCCTCAGAACCCAGCAAAGTAAGCTTCAAACACAGGTGTCCAAGTAGGGTCTGAGTGCAGGAACTCGGAAGGTTGAAACTTTGGAGTGTGGGTTTCCTCTCTCCTGTACCCTACGGACATAGGTCCCATATTGGGCTGATATTTACAAGGTCAGCAACTCAAAATCATGATCCCTGTTGTAAGAGGAAGAGAAGGTTTTCTATTCCACTAGAGATTATACAGTTTCAGAAACCAACAAGGGCTGTTTTCGTCTCTCCTTGAGGTCTGTGGTTGTGAGTCAGAAATGACTCGAAGGAAGTGAGAGAGAGAGAAAGAGAGAGAGAGAGAGAGAGAGAGAGAGAGACCTCCTGATTTAAAGAGGCATCATGCTCAGTAAGCGGAGCGGCATCAAGAAAGAGGAAGGCCCTTCTTAGGATGGATTAACACACAGGCTGCGAGTGGACTCAATTTGCATTGGGGCTGGGCAGTGTTTCACTCCATTGTACAGAGGGTGCTTATGATTTAGAGCCACTCTGATGACCCCTAACAACTGCACAGTCCTCCTGAGCCAACTCTACAGTCAATGTTCAGTCAATGTGTCTTTATAACGAGTCTCTGCATTAATGTGACCGAACCAGGACGATACGATGCTGGCTGGTGTGATCCTGTAATACAAATCAGACCAGCCTCCCGAGCCTTTGAAATTGCAGGGTTTTTTTTTTTTTCTAAATGGTACGTGCAGGTTAAAAAGATGGGAGAGTCAGAACACCAGGATTTACATGAAATTATCACACGCCTTTGATAGAGCCCTGGTCTGACTCAGAAAAGAGCAAGTTTCAAACAGGGCTGTCTCATCACTTTGAAAGCCCCCTTGAACCTGAGGCAGCCATCTATTAATGATATTACAGATAGGTAAATAAAAGTGTGTCTATGTGGAGATCACAGGCTGCTTTTTTTCCTTGTTCAGACAAATGGTATAGGATGCTGTGAAGTCCATGGGCAACTCGGGAGGTTGAAGATGCTCTGTAGCAGACAGGCTGTATTTATTTTGACACGTGATGGAAAGATCTGAAGTTCCATGGCTGAGAGAAGGACCAAAAGGCCCAGCCAGAACCAGATGGTGGGGGTCTGCGCTCAAAAAGGCAAGTTTTCTCTGTTTTTTTTTTTTGGGGGGGGGAATGGTTCTAATTATATAAATCCTATGAGAAAGTGATTCTCACATATTTACATATGTGGACCAAGGAGGTATATATTCTTTAGATTAATCAACCATTAGCCCATGTACCAAGTTTGGTAGACAGGAAGAATTAGGAAAGAAAGAGGAATGGAAGCAGAAAGCACAAAGAAGAAGGGAGATGAGTGATGCTATGTTAAGGGTTGCAACCAATAGCATGTGACAGTCTGTGCACACATTGATGAATGGGAAACTGATTTGAGCTGGAAATCTTCACCTGAGTCCCAATAAAAATTAATTACTTTTTCATTTAAAGATCGTTTCATCGGGGGCTCTTACAGCTCTTATCACAATCAATACGTCAATTGCCTCACACACATTGGTACATTGGTTTACATCATTATTTTCTAGACATTTACTTTCTGTTGAGCCCTTGGTAACAGAACCTCTTTTTTCCCTCCGTCTCTGCAGCCACAATCATGACTCCTTGATAAATTATTATTATTTTTATATCTTACAATGACTGCTGCCTCCCTACCCCTAAAGTTTCCGTTGTTAGTCCCCCTGAAGTGTGTGTGTGTGTGTGTGTGTGTGTGTGATATTATGTCTCCATCATTGAGAATGATTTCTCCTTCCTCCCGTCTCTTCCCCACCTTTCCTTACTCTTCTGGTGTCATTACTCCCATTCCTGTTCTTTGATAAGACTTTTATATCTCAGCTGTACCTTTGCACATGCTCCAGTCTAGCCTCAGTAAAAGGCAGTATTGGGGTCATGATAGTGAGGGGTGAGGAGGCCCCAAGGAAGAGTAGGGATATTTTGTTTCATTGGTACTTTACTGCACCCTGAATGACTCATTCCTTCTATGTGAGCCCTTTGTGAGGGGGAGTCCATTGTCTACAGATGGGTTTTGGGTCTCTGTTTCAACTCCCCAGTTTCTCAACAATGTGTTTTTTTTTTTAATTTGTTTGGGGTCTTCTGATGCCTGATACCTGGTCCTGGCAATACCTCATGATCCCACAGGCTGGTGTTCTTCTTCCGTGTGGACTTGTTGCTTTTCTTCTTCTGCTACTAGATGACTGCTTATTTATCTTCAAATCTTTAAGACCACAGACACTATATCTTTGGATAGTCAGGCACCATCCACTTTCTTCATCACATTTGCTCATGTATCCATTTTGTCTTCAGGGATTGTGCCAGAAGAGTGAGCATCACAGAACAGAAGTGTTCTTGCATTGAGGGAGGACCTGAGCAGAGGCCCAATGTCTGTCCACTATCTCAGTGTATTTTCCTATAAGTATATGTACAAAGCTCAATAGCTCCATTTTAATGAATGAATATATTGACACATGTGCACACCTACGCTTATACCTCTATCTACAGCTTGGTTTCCTAGATCTTGCCTCTGTTTCATTTTACCTTCTTCTTGCTCCACAGTTATGCTCACCCTACTTGCGCCTCTTAGTAATTTCTCTCAGCTAGATTGCCGTTGCTCCAACACCCCTAGGAACTCTATGTCTTCCTTGTTGTTGATTTCAATTCCCCAGTTGTTCCCCTGTCTATGGTGTTGTTTACTCACGCCTCTGTTTCCCCAACTCCTTCTCCCTTAATTCCCTCTGATACCATCAGTTCCATTGCTTTCTTCTCAAGCTTGCTTCCCATGCTTATGCCACATAAGTGGAAGACTCAATATTAAGAGACTGTGGCGGTCATGTATTCGTGATGTCAATTTCATGACTAGGATGTAGGGGTGGAGTCTAGTCTGGCTAGACTATTGGCTAGACTATAGGCTATCTGGAGATAGCCAATGAGTAGCCAATGAGGCCTATGTGTGAGCATGGCTTTCTCCTGAGAATTCTGGGAAGTCTTGCAGCATTTCTCAATTGGAGATGAGAGACTTGACGGAGACGATGAACTCCTGACAAGACAAGATGACAGCATACTGATTGACCCTGATTCCTGAAGAATGGAGGAGCCAGAGGAGAAGCCACATGGGCTTGCCCTGATGGAACCAGACCTCTGGGGCCAGAGAAGCCACAGAGAGACCCCTATCAGCACTGAGATACTTCTACCACCAATGGATATTGCTGATGAACTCTGTCTGAGTCCTGGAAATGAGGAGCCATGCAGAGACCCCTGACAGCACCGGGATGCATCTACCCCAGCTGGATACACAAGATTCTGCACCCAATGGCCTGTGACTTTGTGAATTGGAAGGAGACTTTATAGACTGGCATCGGAAATATGGGCTAATATTGGACTTATGATTTTGAACTGGGCTGGGCTGGGATGCTTTCTTAATGGTCCATTCCTCTTCTATATAAGCCTTTCCCTTATATCCATACGCGTGTCTATGAATTTGTTTCTCTGGTCTACCCGGACTAACACAGAGGCTGACCAAAAAAAGGAACAAAAAACTGGGAGGGGTGACATAAAAAAATACAAACATACATAATTCCAATGACCTTCATGATTGTCTTCCAACTGGCCTTAGGGGAATTCTGGGAGCTGACCCTACTGCCCTGAAGTTGATTTTGGAGACTCTTCAGGGGAATTTGTGGCTTCCCTTTGCTCCTGTTGTTGATCTGCTGTGTTCCCCCAGTATTGTCATCTATTAAAACAAACAAAAAACTCCAAGAGGCTAGGCCATCAACATGCAACTTTCCAATGGTCATCTTACTGAATGTTTCCCCCCTGGCTAAGATAAAAGGTAATTGCTGTTCTCTGTCATTAATTCAGTAACAATCCAGGCTGGACCCATTCGCCTTGGAATCACGTGCTTGCTGGACCATCATGAACTTCATGAGCAATTATAAATGGGTCAATTTGGTCCGTGGGGTTTCCATTGGATAATTTAAGAGGAGGTAGGCCAGGAAGTCTTTATTCCTGGTCTATCTTGGTCTGGAAGCTCTGCTGAAATGTGCTCAGCCATCTAGCATCACATGCCTCCACTGGAGATGAGTGGTGGTTGCCCAGGTGGAGTATTGTGGGGGAATCAAACCAGATCTTCTCCTTGCAGAATTCTACCACTGGGTCATCAGTAGCTCATTGATTAAGAACACCTGCTCTTAGGACAGCAGTCAAACCACAATGGATATATTGCATTCTAGGATATACATTAGGAACTGTGGTGCTACCGTACATTACATTATGGGCTGCTAAAGCTAAGATAAGTGGTTTGAAACCACCAGTTGCTCTGCAGGAGAAAGATGATGCATTATGATCCTGTAAAGAGTTGTAGTCTCAGAAATTCCCTTGGGCAGTTCTACTCTGCCCTATATGATAGTTATTAGTAGAATCTACTTAGTGACTGTGAGAATGAGGCTGTACATCACAGCTCATCAAAGTGGTTAGGTAGAGCTGAATTTAGCTTTGAGAAAAAGCCTTGGTTTTGCCTCCATCAGGCCATCTATGAACTCAGGGGGCCTCCAGTATCTGTTTCTGAAACTTAGAATCTGTAGGTTTCCTGATCAGTGCTTCTAGGCTTAACCGAGGACTCTTCATTGGAGTGTCTAGTTGCAGCTCTGGTGTGCAGACTTAACATGAGCTTTAGATAATTCTGAGAATATAGGGTATGTAGGAAAAATCTCACGGGGAGTTCCTGCCCTCACAGTGTTTTTTTTTAATTAATTTTTTTCCCTCACAGTGTTTTGCTTCCAGTTATGGACTGAGCCCATTTAAACTCATTGTATTAGGCTGGTTTCTCTCAGAAAACAATGCAATTTATATGTGTATATTAAAAAAAGACATCAAGAAAGTGTCTCTCACATTTGTCAAAATGGGGAAGTCTTCCAATTTAAATTCATGGATCCGATGTTAAGGTGGAGGCCTTCCTTTGATTTATATAGCTGCATGGCTAATCATGAGGAAAATGAACCAGGAAGCAGAAGGGCTTCAGGCTGGTGGAGACAGAGGCAGATGAACCCAAGGTCATCAGGTCAGGTTCATGGTCACAGAGTTCAGTGATTCCAAGGATAGGAGGCATCCTTCCAATTTCATCATCTTTGATGTTAAAATCAGGGGTATGACCTGAGAAAGCATGCTCTAATCCTCTCACAACTGGCTAACTGCCCAGAACAGATTCTATCATGGAGACAACTGCATGAGGCTGCATCAAGTCATTGGGGAGTCTTCAACTGCCCAGACACTGAGCAGCTTGGCCAAGCCAAGTTGGCGCAAAATCCAACTATCACACCAAAGAGAAGAGATTCATCTGAGGTGTGCTATTGGGCTCCTGACTCCAGAGATCCAGTTCCCATGCTCAATAAAGGCAGCTTTGGAAGGGCACTGCAGTCTTTCCCAGTCATTTCAATATGACCTGGTCGTTGCATCAAAGCTTACCACCATTTGAGGCTTGAACCACCACCAAGCTGGAAATGCAGAAGAGACTTCCTGTAGAACCCAAGGATGGAGGGAACATCACAGGTGTCAAGGCTTAGGTCTGGTTTTCTTTCTGTAGCAATGAGTGGAGCGAATCCTGCGGGTGAGTGGAGTCTTACAGATGGTAGCATGAATAGACTTTGCTGTGACAGACAGGGGTCCCACCTTGTGGGGGCTAGATTTTATGTCAACTTGATAGGCTGTGTAGACTGGAGGCCAAGTTGTCAATCCAGTGGTAGTCTCTTGGTGATCCCTTGAGGGCAGACCTTTTTGTTTGTTTGTTTTTTGGCATCACTGACCTCTGGTGGTGGGAATAGGCGGCCTAATCTTTGCTCCTGTGGAGCTGTTGCTAGATTTGAACCTCCATCCCAGTGGGCCACAGTCCCACTCAAAACCTTTTTTTATTAGAGAAAAAGCAGCAATTTCTCCCTCTCTTGCCTCCAAAGGACCTTGGATTCACAAGACTCTGCATGCACCTGCCTGTGCTCTTCCTACTTCAGTTTTCAGCATCATCAGTCTTGCAGTTGAGTGAGTCTATAGGTTCTGGTAGCATCAGACCCACAATTATGAGGTGTACTGGGCTGGGATACTTTGTTGATATAAGATGATGTTTTGATATAAAGTTCTTTCTTACACATAGGTAGGTCTCATTGATTTTGTGTCTCTAGACTACTCAGCCTAACACACACCTGAAGGAAACTCAAGCAGTGCATGCATTCTGCTTTCCTGAAGCTTACAGCCTAGTAAAGGAACAACCAATGGATAGAGGATACCTACAGTACTAGGGAGGGCAGAATGGGTGTAGATACTAGGGTGGCAGGGAGGTAGAGAGTACAGATGTTGAGAAGTGTGGGAAGGGGTACATATAGGTCTGAGACATTCTCAGTAGCTGAGATAGCAGTGAAACCAAGCAGGACATGCAGGAAGAGGCTGCTCCAGGCAGAGGACACTGAGGAGAATCCCTGGAGAGCTCTCAGAACAGAAGTGGCAAATGAGAGTGAGAGCTGGTAAAATCCGGGTCAGGTAAAGGAGCATGGGAAGCCTTGGCAAGGGAGAGATCTCTACCTCAGTCAAGACAGAAGTTCCTGAGATTACGTGAGATTATGAGAAGATTGAAATTACATGTGAGTATGTGACCTGGGTGGCAGTGTAGAGATTAGATCGCAGAGGACAAGGGTGTGGTAGTTACATAATCTGGT
The DNA here is from genome assembly GCA_004026705.1 of Nesogale talazaci. Lineage (NCBI taxonomy): Eukaryota > Metazoa > Chordata > Mammalia > Afrosoricida > Tenrecidae > Nesogale > Nesogale talazaci. The sequence continues at coordinate 11,971 of PVJH01042745.1, forward strand.
TCAAACTTGAAACTACTAAGAGTGAAGGGGTGGAGCTTAGCCTGTCAATAAAGTCATTGCTTGATGACCTCATTTGCAGGTGCTACAGAGATAAACAGCTAGCTAGACACGGGAGATACCCTCTGCTTATCTCTCTGTGAGACATTCATGTTGAAAAGCCACATGGAGCTACACATCAATTCAGTCAGAGCCCTGGAGCTGAAGGAGTCACATGGAGACCAATGGCAGGGCTGAGATGCCTCCATAAGACTTTCCACTCACTGTGTGATCTTCCTGCCTTTGGCATCATGGTATGTGTTGTATGAGTCTGGAAAGGAATTTCTAGACTGGTATTGGACAGATGGGCTAATATTGAACTGAGCCAGAATGTTTTCTTAATATACAATTGATCTTTTATATAAAGCTTTTATACACATTTGAGTGTCTGTGAATTTGTTTTTCTAGTCAACGCAGACCAACGCAGAGAGTAAAGACTTCAGTTAGTAGGTCCCTAAAGCTGCTCAAAGGGATCCCTGATGACCCCATGGTTGCAAACCCAATGATGAACTGAGTCTGCTGACTAGCTCCTATAGCAATCACTGCCTAGGAACCCATTAGCCTCAGTGGGTTGGAGTCTGGCACAGGGAGTCACTGTGAGTGGCAGAGGACTCAGGAGCACACAGAAACATAGCATAATCTCCACAGTCCCTGAGCTGAGATCCTAATTTGATTGAGTTGGCATACATCAGCCTTTAGCCTTTTAGTGTATGTGCCTTTGCTGTAATCCAGCCACCTCAGACCACACTGAGATATAAATGGGAAGCAAGTAAATAGCCCAGAGGAGATGTACATTCTGAATGTGGACATTATGCTTAATATGTTGTGCTGATGTAGAAGCCAAGTTCATAGCCTTATGCTTCAACCTTAAGTCATTATATTGCTGGATGGCTTTGTCTTGATTTACTTTGCAAAGCTTTACAGGAAATCATGCTCTTTCTTGTTATCTCTATCTTCTGCAAGCATGTGTCCAGCCAGTGCAGGCTAATTCCTGAAGCTGAGGCTAAAACACGGCCCAGAGGAAAGGACTCTACTCTGTAAAAGAGGAACACGTTAAAGGCTGGCAGGTATGAATTTGCATCGATGGATTAGTTGATTCAGAATGAACATGGCACCACCCACAGGAATAAGATAAAGTTAATTTTAACAACATTAATACACATATCTTCATAATTCAATGGATTGGAAGACTGAGGAATAATCAATGCATTTGCATTGTGGTGCTGGTGAACAATATTGAAGGTAACATAGGCTGCCAAAAGAACAGACATTTGCCTCTGAACGAACCCAGCCAGAGTGTTCATCAGAGGCAAGGATGGTGAGATTTTGCCTCATGTACTTTGGACATGTTGTCAGGAGAGACCCATCCTGGTCAAGTGGAGGAGTAAGCAGTAAAGAGGAAGACACTCATGGCTGCAACAATGAGTTCAAGCACAGGAACAATTGTGAGGATGGTGCAGGACAGGGCAGGGTTTCATCCTGTTGCACACAGGGCCACTGTGGATTGTAATGGACTCAATGACAAACAACAATGACAACAGCAACAACAGCAACGCAAGTATCAGAATCAGAGAAGTGTGTGTCTTACTGAGAAAGGACTCAGTATGCATGGATGTGGGCTTTTTTTTTTTTTTTTTTTTTTTTTTAGCAATGTCGTAGGAAGGGTTCAAATGAGGAGGGATATCTGAGCAAATGAAGAGGCCTTCAGGGAAAGAGAGTAGTGATGAGTAGGTGGCATACAGGGCATTTTTAGGGCAGGGAAACTTTTTGTATGAGGCAAAGGCAGGATGCTCAAGCACCGTTAAGCATTGTGCAAACACCGGTGGGCAATTGAAGACAGAATGAGCCCTCCGGTAAACCATGTGTTCAGAGAGTGCACAGGATTTGGTGTTGATTCATTTGTTGTCACAAATGTCCCACGGGCAGCAAAATGCTAATAATTAAGGAACTGTGTACAAGAGGGAGATGTGGTATAGGGAAATTCAATGAGCTTTCTGCAGATATTTTTTGTAAATTCTAACTTGTGCATAGTCAAATATATTAAGTAAGATCCAGAAGAAAGCAGAGAAGAGGCATC
>PVJH01042746.1:0-14092 GCA_004026705.1 Nesogale talazaci
CAGTGCTGGTCTCTGTGGTGCAATCGTCTGGGGAGAGGATTAACTTAGCTGGGATTGGTGGCCCTGCAGACATCTCTTCTTAGTTTGTTGCTCCATGCTGGTATATTACCCTCAAGGTTTGGTGTACCATGTTGAGGCCTGGTCCCTCTCTCCCTTTCCTGTCAAGACATACACAAAACCTCCCCCTCCCCATGGGTGGGTTAGTGCCCTGTTCCCCCTCGGTCCACATCTTTTTATTTGGCTGTCATATGCATCCCTGGGTTGAGTTTGACCCCTGCCAGTGTCTGGACCTTACCTCCGGGAATTTATGCACTTTGTGGCTTTGCTCCTATGCCCCCTGTGCTTTTTAAGCTTACCTCAGTGGACCCATGTCGTATTTGTCCTTTTGTGCTTGGCTTACTTCTCTTAGCATAACTTCCTCCAACTCTTCCCACATGACGATGTGGTTCATGCATCCATCACTACCTTTTAGGAACACATAGTACTTCAATCTATGTATTACCAGAGTTTTTTTAATCCATTCATCCATTGATGGAAATTTAGGTTGTTTCCAGCTCTTTGAGATTGTGAATTACTCTGTAATGAATATTGGAATGCAGATGTCTGGCCCTGGTCTGTTTCTTACCTCTTCTTGCTAGATGCCCAGTAGGGGGTTTGCTGGGTCATATATTAGCTCAATTTCCATCTATTTTAGATCTCACCAAATCAATTCCCATAACAGCTGCATATATCTACAGGTCCCCCTGCAATAGATGAGAGTTCCTATCTCACCACACCCCTCCCAACACTTTTTGCTTTCTGATTTTTTGAATTGGGCTATCTTTGAGAATACTAGGGGATGTGGTTACATACTTTTGTTGTCAATTTGAGACACGTGAATGGGGGGAGTTGAGCCTGTCAATCGGGTCCCAGCCTCAGGACCTCATTAGGAGGCGCTGAGGAGATAATTAGCTTGCTGGAGGCAGGACACAGAGACTCCCTGCGAGGCATTCCTGTTGAAAAGACACCGGGAGCTACCTACTCTAGAGCCCTGGAGCTGAAGAAGCCCCATGGAGACCCCTGCCAGCCCTGAGATGCTTCCACTCTCCCTCGATCCACAAGACTTTCCACCCACTCGTCTGTGATCTTTCTGCATTTGGCAGGATTGCATGTGCTTCATGAGTCTGAAAAGGGCTTTATAAATTGATCTTGGACACACGGGCTAATATGAGGTTTATGAACTTGATCTCGACCTAGGCTGGGATGGTTTTCTCAATATGCAATTGGTCTTGCATATACAGCTCTTTCTTATACACATAGATGTGTCCATGAATTTGTCATCTTGTGCCAACCTCACAATGAGCAAAAAAGGCTATTCACATGCAACACTCAGCTATCAATTGCTCTCTCTGCCTAATTAGTCTCTAGACCTTTAGACCATGGACAGAACTAGTCACTGCCACAGTGGGCTCCATTGAGAGATCAATTGTCAGCGACCTGCTGCTCTAGCAGTTGAGTCCCTCTCTCCTACATCAAGAGGTTTTCTAGGAGTCTGAAATCCACTCAGTATGACCAATAAAGAGAAGGCCGATATGAACCTCTTTCGGAATGCTCTTTGCATGGCTATATTTTCATCTGGTGTCTCTACTTTCACCTTCGGCACAGCAGATCTCTCTGCTGCTGGGAATTCAGATCAACGTGTGCACACCTGGGACCACATGCTTCAGGGAAGCATCAAAGTAACCACGTCCAGGTGGTTTCATTCCTCTGGCCAGTGCCACCTTGATCACGGTTATATGACACAAGTCTGTCAAAGAGAGGCAAGGGCGAGGCTCTAGGAAAGTCTCCCGTGTTGCTATGAGAGATTCCCCGGGAGAGGGTATCTCTTCTTCCTCTGAACAGTGGCAGCCACAGCTGTCTTACGACCTGGAGGAGAGGGAGACTGTAGGTAAAATGCGAGTGCCAATGAGATGGATATCAAATGGGAGACTGGACTCAATGATGTCATCGAGAAGCTGAATGAGTCAGTTCTGCAAGTGCCCTGTCCCCAGGCTTCGTTCCTTGAGATAATAAATGGACTTTGTTGTTGTGCTTAAACTGGTTTGATTCAGGGTATTTCTGTCTCTGTAGCTAAACCTCATTGTGAAAGAAAAAACTTAAATTTTAAAAATACAAAACATACCCCCAAATTTAAAATACAAATAAATAAAATTTAAAAAATACAACCCAGCCATGGAACCCATTCTGATTCATAATGACCCCCTATAGGAAGGAGCAGAACTGCCCTTGGGGTTACTGAGGTTGTAAATAAATTGTCGATGGTCTTATCTTCTTCCCCCTGGAGCACCTGGTCGGTTCAAACTGTTGAACTGATGCTTAGCAACACAAAGCAGAACACAGGACACCAGCAGGTCTCCTGCAGATCAGTCTGACCCATCTGACAGATGATTTAGAAGGAAACTGAATCCTAGTTCCGGGGGAAGCCTTGTTTTCTCTAAGCCAGGAGTGTTCAATATGTCGATTACAAGCTACTAGTACATAGCAAATGTAGGGTGGGAAGATCGAATGGATCACAAAAATAGATGTAAGCCTATCACCAACCCCGTCACTTAACTGATATACAGTGCAGCCAATCAGATGCAATTTTAGGTATCAAACGCATGCACAAACAACTGCACTAAGTGCAGCAAAACCGACAAGCTAAGTTATCTCCAATTTATAGACCTTGTTTTTTTCCCCCTCTTAAATGTAAGAAAGGGTATTAAAATGAGTGAGGGATCTGGACCAAGCAAAAACATACCACTTTCAGATGGAATGGGAGATTTTGACACTACAAGTTGACATTCAGCTGAAGTCCAGAGCGCATGAACAGTTCTGGAACTTGCTCAAAGAGGGAAATACCCAAACATGAGAACACGTGCTGCCTCCTTGACTGCATTATTCAGCTCTACTTATTTATGTGAGCCAGCCTTTCCCCACATACAGATCATTCAGTCCAAGTACCATTCCACCAGGACTGATGATCATCTGGAAGTGTGCTTGAGACCGACTGTCAGCAGCTACTGTCTGGACTATGCATCGCTGGCTCATTTCATTCAGTGCAAGTCATCAGAGTCAACTCAGGTAATGACAAAAACTGTACATAGTTAATTGTAGTCTTGGGCAATATAGACTCACGGGGTTATGCAAGGTACATAAACACACACTGTATGTTTAAAGAATTCTCAATGCATTTATGAATAAAATGTAGTAAGTAAATATATGTTTTGCATTTTTGTAGTTGGTAGATCATTACAACTTGGTCATTTTATAAGTAGCTCGCATGCTGAAAAAGTGTGAGCCAATCATGGCACTCCATCCCCACTTCACCAAACCCCTTCCTAAATCAACCAGAACAGGACATTCCCCTGGCCACAGTGGTGTTTCTGGAATAGTTAACCAGCTCATACAATTTGAGAATTGCAGCCAAACTTGTAACCACCACGACACCTGGAGCCAGGTGCTCCTACAATCTGAGTCCATGATTGTCTGCTACTCTTTTTGCTGGACTGAACCAAGAAAGCGTCTGATTGCTGGCGACTGTGTCCTACACCACAAGGGAAGCCAGCTTGAGGGAGAGGGCCACGCTGCAGATGGCAGAGCTGAGGGATGGAGGCAACTGGGTCCTTGACAACACTGTCCATCCCCTGGGTCAATACATCCTCTTCCTTCCTAGATCCCTCATGGGCTTAGGCCAGTTTGAGTCAGATCCTGTCCCTGGCAACTGCAAGCTTCCTAGATGAGGACCAGCCCTCTCATGTCCTGGCTGTTACCGAGGAATAGACATCCTAGCCATTTTCTTGTACTTCTCACCTTTTCTCCATGCTTCCTGTTTTAGCCCACTCCATGATTTCTTACCTGGGTTCTCACAAACACCTCCTACCTCTCCCTCTCCAGCTCTCTCCAATTTAGTCTCTCCCTGCTGCCAAATCGAAAGACAAGCCAATTCCTGTGGTGTCCATTCCAAGTCCTGCCATCATCTTCTTCACCGGTAGATTGCCGGATCTTTCTTCCACAGAGCTGCTGGGGGGTGGGGGCGGTGTGGAAGCCCCAGCCTTTGGGTTGCACCACCAGGGACCTTTCCTGCTGCCAGAGTGAGCTTTACAAGGTGCGGCTCTGAGTGCATTGCTCCTCCAACTCCAACCCTCCTCCTCCTCTACCAGGTCGGCTCTAACACAGTCTCTCAAGAGTGCCTTCAAGCTTCCAGAAGAACTCTTTTCTGAAATCTCTTCTTTCTCTGCCCCCCATGAGTGTCCACTGTAGAAACAGCAGTCCCACCTTTGAAAAACTTTGGCTCTTTTCTTTCTCTGCTCTGTGAAGAGGCCCCTGTTCTTAGACCCAACAGACCCTCAGGAAGGGGCCAGAATTTAATACAATATGAACCAGAGATGTGACTAGCCTTGCTGAGATGCAGGACACATTGCAAGGTGGTTTGTTGCGGATGCAGCGAGGTTAAAAATTAGCACCTGATGATTTGATCTCCTTTGTGATCCATTTAAATTTATTCACATTTAATATTTTCTGCTTTATTTTCTGTTGAGATTTTATTTTATTTTACTTTGTTATTCTTGTTTGTTTTCTAATGTTTTTCTGTCTGTGAAATCCAGGCGAGGTGAAGCTATAGAGACAGTAACTGGATTAAAGGTCCCTTGAGGAGTGTGGCAGGGGCGGCTGGGGATGGGGTGGAGGGGAGGAATGGGGAGCTAATAAGGCCACATACAAGAATGAAGAAAATGTCCTAAAACTGATTGTGGTGATTTTGTACAAGTTTTTTGATGTGCTTGAACTACTGAGTTGTATGTTACGTGTAATATTTACCAATAAAACTTAAGAAAATAGGGCTGAGTCCCGGTGGCATAAGTGGTTGAGTGCGGGACTGCAGCCCACGGGTTTGGCGGTTCAAATCCAGCAGCAGCAAGGCTGGGTAGCTCCCATGACCACCAGAGGGCAGTGATGACTAAAACTAAAACTAAAAAAAAAAAAAGAAAGAAAGGAAAATAAATGGGGGAAATAGATTTTTGTCTAGACTCTCACACCTACTTATAAGTCAGGAGCTAAACACACAGCTACTTGGGTGTAAGAGCCCTGGCCCACAATCCACAAAACAGATGGTTTGTCCCGATATCACCTCAAGGAGTTGCATTAACTCCCACTCACCTGTTTCTCGTCTGCAAAGTGGGAGCGCCGCGGTCATGTCAGGGGTGACAAAGACGACGTTGGGAGGAATGGACCATTTGCCTGGACACTTTCTTTTCGTGGTGAAGACACCAAAGGGGGAAAAGTCCTGATGTCACAGGAAGTAAAAAGCAAACACCAGACTTTTTCAAGGCGACTTTACTTGGCACAATGTTTAGCACAGGTGGCAGGACCATTTTCCAAAGACACAGAGCTGAGCGCAGTAAAGGAGGAGGTGATGATCGTTGCAGCTGGTTTCATAGGGCTTCTAGGCAGCGCGACAAACAAACAGAAGACACTTTGCAAAGCATTCGTCCGTAGGGATGGTCAAAACCTACCGATGCAGGTTGCTGAAACAGCTCACCTCTGGCTGTTCTGACCTCCATACAGAGAGGGTGATGGTGTGTGTGTTGGGGGGGGGGGGGGGGGGGGGCGGCAGTGATCATGCCTAACACAGAGAGGGATTTATCACCACCATTGGCCACACGACAGATAAACAGATTTGCCCACATCACGAAGCTTGGGTTTTTCCACCATTCATTTGGTTGCTTGCATATGACAACAGCAGCATTTTGTTGATGACAGGGCTCAAAGGGCTGGGCATTGCAGCCAGCAAGAAAACACAAACAACTCCAGCCAGGACACTGCCGCCAGCCCGGCAGCTTCCGCGGCACCAGTGACCACAAGGGCAGAGGAGTTGAAGCGTGATTGATTTCAGCAGCCCTGGGTTGCCTAAGCTAAATTTACACCTTTCCTTAAACTGTTGGTATTCCTTCCATCTCAAATCTTTGGAAGCCACTGAAAGTGCTGGAAATGTGGTCTTGTGGCCAAAGCGGCAGTGTGGAGCCTGTGGCTGGCTGGTTGGCTTTATTTTTAGAATTGAAGAAGACCACCATTGATTCCACTCTAATTCCTACCAGGCTTCCCTTGGTTTCTTTCACAAAGACTCATGGCTTCCCAGATGTAGGAAAGAGGGTCCAGAACAGCCTGGGGACAGGGAAAACACGTGATTTTCTTGGTCGTCTGGGGTTGGGATATTCTTGCGGGGTGACCTCCGGCGAGTTATGAGCCTTGGTCTTCCGATCTACAATCTGGGAATAATAATGAACGCCTGCTTGCTTCATTGCTTTATGCCTTGAGCAGCCTTTCATGGCGTGCCTCTTGTGTATCTGGTGAAGCTCTAGCTCTGACACTGCCGAGGAAAGATAGGCCCCGTGCCTGCCCTCCTGGAGTTTATGGTTCATTGCGAGAGATAAATGAACAGCACCATACCTAGATCTTCATAGGTGCTCAACAAATATTTTGAATTGATGGATAATTTTTGAAATCCATTAACATTTTGATAGTTTTTCTTTAGTCCCACTCTGACCTTATGGTCTTTTTCCATGATGCTATTTCCCTATTTCTCTCTCTCTCTCTCTCTCTCTCTCTCTCTCTCTCTCTCTCTCTATCTCTCTCTCACACACACACACACACACACACACACACGGTCATCGATCAGTGAGAAGCGTATCATAGATTTAGGGCAGATTTTTGTACTAACGTCTAAACAACATGATCTTATCCTAAAAGATAGATGTAATTGGGCACTTTACAATGGCCATGGAGCACATGGGAAGATATACAGCATAGCTAGTCATCAGGAAATTTAAAAAGACTGACCCTCCTAAGTGCCAGAAAGGAGGTCGAACAGCTAGAACTCTGACACAGCACTGACGGGAACGTAAAATGGTACAAGCACTTTGGAAAACACTTTGGCAGTTCATCGAGTGAAGCATATATTTACCACACAGCAAGGAATCCCACTCCTGGGTATTCAACCCAAAGAAACTGAAGATATATACATACATAAAAGGACGTGTATATGAATGTTCATAGCAGTATCATTCTTAATAGCTAAGAAATGGTAACAATCTAAAAGTCCACCATCTGGAAATAAGCAAAATACGATGCATACAATGAAATACAACTCAACAATGAGACTGGGAGGAACAGACTCTAATACATGTTAAAACATGTTAATACATGATGCATTTCAAAAACATCACTCAAAGTGAAAGAAATCAGTCTTAAAAGACTACTCCATGATTCCATTTATTTACCTGGCAATCGTGATAAATGAGACTGATGGTTACCTGGGACTGGGAGTGGGGAGAAAGTGATTGACTATAAATTGGCAGGAGGGAATACTTAAACATTCCATAGCTTGAGTGTTTGGGCAGTCCAACAACTTGCACATATTTGCCAGAGCTCATCAAACTACAACTTTAGGAGGGCTGGATTTCATGATACCTAAGTGGAGTTTCCACAAAGCTGTAAGCACACAGGTTTGAAACAGAGATATCTGTGTACAGAAGAGGACTCTGTGTTTCTCTCTGGTGGTGGAATTTTCGGTCCATTTTGTTCTTCTTCTGTAATGATCTAAATTTTGTAAAAATTTCCACAATAAGTATGGAAATTTTGTAGAGGAATAAGGCGACAATAAAATGCCACAAACATAACCAATCAGGGATTGAACAGGGACCTACTGACTCAGTATTGTTTGCTTGTCCCGAAGCCCACTTGGGTCCCTCCTTCTCATCTATCTTTCCTTGATGGCACTTCGGCGGGGTGAGCTAAGGAAAAGGACGCAAAAAGGCCCAGCGCTTCAGAGCAATCCTTTGTCTGGCCAGCCTGGGCTTGGCTCTTGCTTTGAATTTCGGATGAATACACAGTAGTCTAATGATAGGGGGCTCCCATCTCACGCTGCCAACTCTGCCCTCCACTCTGACCCAAATCAACTCATGCGTCCTCCAAGCCCCAAGAGGAAGGCCTGGGCACAGGGCTGGGCGGATTGTGGTTTGTGGGGTCCCGGCCGGCGCCCGCCTCAGCTCATGTTGGTCTGTTGGGTGTTGTATAGCCTCGGTGGGGTCAAGAGCCCATTCATCAGTGGCGACCCATGATCAGAATGACCACTCGTGCTGCACACGGCAGAACAGGACACGGAGTCCCTCCAAAACCACTCAGGGTGGGTGCTTGGTGTCAACAGATCTTTGGCCCCTCTCCCCCGCCCCGCCTCCCCCCCCCCGCCCCCCATCAAACATCCAACCTATCTTCAAACTTTCCACTGTGAAAGGGCAATCACCTTAGGAGACCCGACTGGTCTGTAAGTAGAGAATGGTTCACCTGAATAAACTGGTGAACTTGCCCTAGAGGTGGTTTGGGTAGCTGTATAAGATCCCTGGCAGAGCCCAGGAACCCAGGGTTATGTAAGTAACCTAAACTTTTCATTATATAAAAAAATACCTTCTAAAAATAGCTTCATTAAAAGATCAGCACGTCGATACCATTTCCCAGCTATTAGAAGGGTAGCCCAGCACAGGCTCAGGGCTGTGGAGGGAAGGAAGTTGATCACAATTGTCCTCAGTTTCCTTTTCCTTCGATGTTAACTTGGGAGAGATCCCCGCATCCCAACCTGGGATCTTTGCTTTCAGGGTTTATACAAGCACTGCCTTCAGTGCCCCCTTTCAGCATCTTAAGACTGAACACAAGCCCACAAGACTGTAAGTAATTATCAAGTAATGCCTGTTTCTGTGGTGGTAAAAATCTCTGAATGAACAGGTAAAGAAGCCTTTGGCTGATTTTTTTTAGAAAAGAAATAAAAATAGAAGAGTAAATGAATTGTGACAGTGTGCGTTTCTTGTTAGCAGTCTCACGACTAACGAAAGGACCCTAGGGGGACTCTAGTGGTACTGCTGGCCTGAGTGTGCTGCTGTGGGCTCCCCCAGCCACGGATGCTGTGGTTCAGGAGGCCATGCAAAAAGGAGACCAGACAGTGTATCCAGACAGACCCCACCCAACCACAGGGACAGGTATTTTGGGATTGGAATGGCCCTTCCCCCCCACCGATTCATTTTTAGAGCCTTGAGTCAGAGTTCTTTAAACAGTCAGGACATTGGTCAACCTATTGATGCCAAGTAGATTCTAACTTATAGGGGCTAGTACAGAAATGAGCCCAAAGGCACCAGCCAAGACCACTCAATAGGCAGGATGGCACACTCTTTCCTGCGACACTTGGGTCTGGAGTGGTCATGATGGAAGTTGGCAGCCTGTTCCTGCTACCCAAAGGGCTATGGTTAGCATCCACAGAACAGCTCAGGTCAAAAATGACAACAAGAAGAGTGAACACGCAACAGTCATTTCTAGATCCAAGAACTTGGAGTGAAAGGTCTGGTTTTGTGAGTGATCTTGTTCACGATTAGGAAAAAAAAAAAGCTGTGGCAGAATCTCCTTCCCTCCTCCCGGGCATGCCTGACCTGCCCATGTGGGAGGCAGGGAAGAACCTTGTGGGAAGAACCTTGCCATTTGGTGAATGCCAATCCCGACCTTGTCCCTTTGTGGTTCTGTGACTTTGGCCCCTTTGAGCCTCTATTACATTGTTTATGAGATGGCAACCATAACATCTGACCCCTCAGTCTCACTTATATGAATCAAATGAGATAGGATCTGGGCACATGCTTAGAGAAAACATGACACAGTTGTGTAGGAATTGCTTCTGTTCCGCTCTGTTCCTCAACTCCATACTTGATTGTGGAGTATCCAAGGTTAAGTCATTGGGTATCAATTAAAGAAACAATCAGAGACTCTGAGTCATATTATCTGTTATGATCCCTGCAAAATAGTTCTTCTTTGTTCACTAAATGCCTAGCAACCTCCTGTTTTCTGTAATGGTGAGAAGAGTTCAGATTATTGAGGCGGTGCAAGGAATCCCTGACTCCCGCCGAGATCTCCTAGCTCCTCGTCTCTTGGAGAGAAGGTAATGCAGTGGGGCTGGGTGAGGACATCATCTACCTCCCTCTTTTGGGAGTAATTTGAGCCATCATCCATGCTCGAGAGGGAGTTCATCTTTGGTCTTCAAGGGGCTGCGCCTTCTACTAGTCAACTTCTCCCTCCCAGGGAGTAGGGAAGAGAGGCCTTAAGGAAGGCCTTGATAGTGCCTTTCACAATAGCCATGTGCAAACTGAACTACCTAGGGATATATCTAATCAAAAAACCAAAAGATTTGTACGAGGAAAACTACAGACTCCTACTACAAGAAGCCAAAAGTTACTTCCACAAGTGGAAGAATATCCCAAGTTTCCATGGAGTGGAAGACTCAATATAGTAAAGATGTCAATCCTACCCAAGGCACTATATAAGCTTAATGCAATATCAATACAAATACCAACAATCTTCAAAGAAACGGAAATCTGACTACCAACTTTATATGGTAAGGGGAAAAACCAAGAACTAGTAAACTCCTCAAGAAAGAAAAACAAAGTCAGAGGGCTTGCTTTATTTGACTTTAAAGTATACTACCCAGCCACCGTGGTACTGATATGACAGATACTCAGACCAATGGAAAAGACCAGAAAACCCAGAAATGAAACCAGCAGCATATAGACAACTGATCTTCGATAAAGGCCCCCAAAGCATCAAACGGGAAGCAGATGCCCTCTTCAACAAGTGGTGCTAGAAAAAGTGGATATCTACCTGCAGAAAAATGAAGCAAGACCCTTACTTCACCCCATGTACAAGAACAAACTCAAGGTGCATCACAAACCTCAAAGTAAAACCCCATCTATTCAGGTCATCAACAAGAGTCAGGACAAATCTGAGGACTTTGGCACAGGGAATCCTTAGGATAACTGTAATAGGGGAGGACGCACACAGAAGAAGCGAAGTTGACAAATGGTATATATTAAGGATAAAACACCTGTGTGCATCAGAAGTCTTCACCAACACAGTAATAAGAGAAACAGAAGATCTTTAGCAATGACACTTCAGACAATGGGTTTATTACTAAAATATACAATCTTCTAATAAGCGGCAACAAGGAAAAAATCAGAGAGCCCTCTGAGAAGGTGGACAAAGGACTTGAACAGGAGTTTCACCAATGGGAAACCAAAATGGTCAATAAACATATGAGAAAATGTTTACGATCATTAGCTATCAGAGAAATGCAAATTAAAGCAACTATGAGATATCACCTAACATCTCTGAAGAAAGTCCAGTTCAAAAAATCAGAGAGCAACAAATGTTGGAGGGGATGTGGTGAGAGAGGAACTCTCATCTACTGTTGATGGTCTTGTATATATGTACAGCCCCTGGGGAAAAGCTATCTGGTGATATCTAAAGTAAATGGAAATTGAGCTACCTTATGACCTAGCAATCCCCCTATTGGGTATATACCCAGAAGAAGTAAGAAATAGACCTCGACCAGTCATCTTTGCTCCGATGTTTATTGCGGCACAACTCACAATAGCAAAGATCTGGAAACAATCTAAAATTCTATTGATAGGCAAGTGGATTAGAAAACTCTGACACATACACACAATGGAGTACTGCACATTCCTAAAAAACAGTGATGAACACACAAAACACCTTGTCTCATGGGAAGAGTTGAAGGAACTTACGCTCAGCGAAGCTAGTCAAGCACAAAGGAACAAGTGCAAGATGAGTCCACTGAGATAGGTTCAATCAATACGGTGGGATCAGAAGAAAAACCATTCAATACATAATTTACAGATTGAGGGACAGGAACACAGGCAGGGGGCAGACTAAGCCCAATGATGCACACAACATAGCAGCATAAAGAAGAAACTTGGGTGAAGGGAGATGCAGACAGTGTACAATATGAAGATTAAAAATAATTTATAGATTATCAAGGAGGGTGAGGGAGGGGGGAAAAGTGGAGCTGATATCAAGGGCTCAAACAGGAAGAAAATGTTTGGAAACGATGGTGGCAAAATACGTACAAATGTGCTTGATACAATTGATGTGTGGATTATTATAAGAGCTGTTAGAGCCCCAACGAACTGATTTACTAAATTTTTAAAAAGGGAGGGATTGAACTTGAGGCTTCTGGGAGCAGTTATGTTTCCATATGTGGAAGTGAGAGATGAATAAATAACTACCCCCACGTGGTCTTGAAAACTCTTGCCTTGAGCTGAGTGAGGGGAGTGCATCCTATCAGGATAAGCCAGGGAGAAGAAAGCCCCTCTTTCTTTCTCTAGACTCAGACCCAGAGAGCCCAGCAAATAGCTGTGGCAGCCAGGGCTCCTGGGGGCTCATTCTGCAACTGCTCCATTAGGAAGTGCTATTGTGAGGCTTTAGGGAGAACACACAAGACGAGCCAATACGTGAGAGCGGGCAGGAGGGGGTCCCTGGGCTCTGTCTCAGGAGAGGGACAAATGGCTTCAGGAATAGAAGACAAGGGACCCCAGGACATGAGCACAAAGCATCAAACGGACAGGGTGGCTTTGCTGTCAAGGAGGATTTACACGCTTGACCTGGCTCCATCTCGGCAGGCCCTTGGGAGCCAGCTGGAGGTGGCCAAGGCCACACCATTGAAGTCAGCTCAGCTCTGGTAAGACTGCCAGCTGGGAGCCTTCTGGCTGGTCAGGTCTCTTCTCTAGGCCCCAGTTTCCTCATCTGTAGAAGGGGGCTAAGGGCATCGCTTTTCAAAGGGTGGTGAGAATTCAAGGAGACCATGATTGGCAAGAGTAACTCCCACCTAGAAGAGCTTCTAGGATGCTGGCGTCTCCCCACAAGTCTTTCTCTGAGAGGTTGAAGACATCAGGGAAGGCCAACCAGACACAGCCCTGCTCCTAAGGGGCCCCGGGTTGCCATAGCCAGAATCCCTCCAGGGCTATGAATCTAGATTTTTTTTGGGGGGGGGGGCAGGCGTCACTGCCCTGGTGGGAGTTGGAAGCCCAGCCATGCTCCTGGAGAGCTGCTGCTGGATTTGAACCGTCAAACCTGTGAGCCTGCAGTTCTGCACACAACCACTATGCCACCGGGGCTCGGGTCCTGGATTTTTTATATCATAGGTCCTGCTGTGTGGACCTCAAAACCCATTTCTCAGACACCAGGCCTGGCCGCCCTGCACCCCTCAGAGATCCCAGGCTGGGATGGCGAGGGGCATATGGGGGCAGCCGGGGCCCTCCGGGGACAAGCCCAGGTGTGCCACCCGTCCGTTCCGCAGCGGGGGACGGCCAGGCCTGGGGGCCCCGCTGCTGGGCCCCGACTCCGAGGGCAGGCCCGAGTGGCTGGGCTGCACCTCGACCAGGACCCGCCTGCCCAGGAGCCTGCTGGGCCTCTCCGAGTAGGCCTGGCTGTGGCCGCTGCACGGGCGTGGGCAGAGCTGCGCCCGCAGGGCGGCCTGGAAGCCGCGGCGGAAGTTCTCGTTGAAGTAGCCGTAGATGACGGGGTTGGCGCTGCTGTTGCAGAAGGCCAGCCAGTGCGCCCAGGGGAAGGCGTAGACGGCGAGCAGGTGCAGCTGCGGGGCGCTGAGCGGCGCGTAGTCGAGCAGGAGCAGCAGGCTCCAGAGCGGCAGCCAGGACAGCGCGAAGACCAGCGCCACCATGACCAGCATGTGCACGACGCGCGCCCGGCGCCGGGACGCCCCCCGGCCCTCCGCCGCCGCCGCCTCCTCGCCGCCGTCCCGCGCCGGCGCCGGGGCCTGCACCAGCTTGCGCGCGATGCGCGCGTACATGACCACGATGAGGCCCAGCGGCGCCAGGTAGATGTGCGAGAAGAGCACGGTGGTGTAGACCCTGCGCATGCGCCGGTCGGGCCACGCCTCCCAGCACGCGTAGAGCGGGTAGGAGCGCTGCTGCGCGTCCACCATGAAGTGGTGCTCCTCGCGCGTCACCGTCAGCGTGATGGCCGAGGGGCACATGATGAGCAGGGCCAGGGCCCAGATGACCGCGATGGTGACCAGGGCCTTCCGCAGGGTCAGTTTCTCGCGGAAAGGGTGCACGATGCAGCGGAACCTGCGGGCCGGGCAGGGAAGAGAAGCAGGTGATCAGGGACCCCCGTGTCTGCAAACACTTGACACTCACCGTGACGCCTGGGGCGGCGTCATCAGGGGGCCCGG